>JAZBGY010000535.1:0-54820 GCA_037414755.1 Lydus trimaculatus | reverse complement strand
GCAAATTGGCTTGCACAAACATGTTTGTGCAAGCATGTTGGAGCGTGAAAGGCGGCCTTTAGAACAACAAACACACTTACATTGCCAATACTTAATAATAAGTCGAGTTCAAATTTAAACTATAACTTGGACACGGTTGTTCTTCAGACATTTGATTTTTGAAATCAGCCTAAAATTCCTGAAACTTATTTAACCCATCAGACACCTATCTATTCATCTACATATATCAAAATCAATCTTGTATTCAGGTAACTGATTTGGTGAAATGTTTAATTCCAGATAGAGTTTACCATAGGTGTGTATATGTGTAGAACAACCGAACTTTAAAGATTTGTGTATTGATACAACACCAGATCCTCTGAAACAAGTCTCTTAGACCTTGTCTTGACACCTTTTTTTGTGTTTGCATTCCTTTTAAAAACACTTGTTTATCTTGACATTCGACGTCAAAGTAAATCATCAACAAGAACAACAACAACATGTATTCGGGAAAATTTTACTCAAATACCTCCTAATATGTGCCCCCTTTAATAATGATGAAAATCGGAAATGATATATCGTAGAATTTTATTAATAAAAATAGTAGGTTAGATATAAGTTAACTTACAAATTAATTAGATAATTTAACATTTTATTGTAGAGCATTAACACTAAAAACTTTGGAATTAAATCCGTTTACAATATGAAAGGTACATTAGCAGCTATGCTAACTACTCACATAGATGCGTTTATTACATATGAAGCTTTAATCTAACCGTTATAAATGTCACCATCTACTTATCATTAGTATAATATACGTATTTCTATTAATAAAACAGTTATTATCGTTATAATGGTAGATAACGTATCAAGTAATGCAAATTTGACTTGATCGATTTGAGTAGAACAGTCGACAAGATAATAATTCTACAGGCTGACTTGCATCCTGAAGTTTCGTACAGTAATTGTGCTAACTTTTCACGAAGCGTAACGGTCACACTAGTGTTGGCTTGTTAGAAAAGCGTCTAACTATATGAAATAAAAAATAATGGACGACTTGAGTTCAGCTGATTATTAGTGTACGTGCTTCAACAATTTTATTGCTTAAAAAATAAGAAAAAATGATCCGAGGGTAAAACGTTGAAGATCTGACCAAGTGGCCAAAGTTTCTCTCCTTGACAGTAGTTGAGAAACCGACTTTCCAGCAATAGATATAGTGCTGGGAAGGTTAAAACTATATCGCTAGGCTTTTAGGACTGTAGTGAACTACATTTGCGTTTAGGTAGCAGATATGAATTCAAAGCAGACATTCATTAGAAGCGACAAAATATTCAATATTTAATACTCAACGTGTACAGTTGTTGCTCTGATGGCTTGGCAAACGCGTGGAGTAAGTGACATGATGCATATTTAAAATGTTACAGACAGTAACAACGCTACAGCCTCTAATAATTCATAACGTATAAAGTCATTGGTTACATTGGCGTTTATTGTCGCAAACCGTCAAGCTTCATCTCAATAAATGCAAGTTTAGAGGTAGCTTGACAAGAGAAGGTTTTGCCATTGAATATAGTATTTATCACTTTTATTGTATATAAAAATTGAAGTAGAGTAAGAACAATTTTGAGAAATTGTTGAAAAATTCACCGCCACCCTACAAAACTTTACTCCAACTCATTTAAACGGCCATATGTTCTCAACCTAATCGTCTAGTTAATCTAAGAGCCCCGCCAAGATAATGGCATTCTTAGATTCCCCATAAAAATTTCATCGAAATCGATAAATACAAATATAGACAGTAACGGTGCCGGAAGTCTCGCAGCAATATCAGATGTTAAGGTTAGAAGTCGTGTGAACGTCTTGCTTTTCAAAAAAAAAAGTTCTGAAAAATCCAACAATTCCTTCAGTAAAGTTGATTTTCCTTGTTTAGTTCAAAAACAATGCAATGATGAGTTCTCTACGATGATTAAACAATGTATGGCATAGTTTTCGAGTAGTTGGGTGGTGAGTGAGTGAATGCTTTTCAACGTTCATTTTTCATTGTTAAAATTTTCTCAAAACTATTAGGAAACTTGTGTATACGTATTGGTTTTATAACCATAAACTATTTGTAACTTTTTTAATTCCGGTTTATTTACAACAACGATTTTCTCTTTTATTTACACAAAAGGCAGTCACGTCTCTCTATACCTATCTATATTCAATCAAACAACCATTATCTGTACACTAAATGGCAATTCAATTTATCTTCTTAACGATTTTCCTTATTTCAAATGTAAATACACAATAATATATCAGAATGATGTTCGAATTGTTGATTTCAAAAAAATAAATAAAAAAAAAATTAGAAATTCCTCGAAACTTGAGAGTTCTGTAGTAAAAAGTATAGCTGTCAACTTGATGTTATGCATTCATTTCTCAATGTTATGTTATGTTTGCTAGTATATAACATTTGAAAAATTAGCTTTCAGTAGAAAAAGAAAACGGAAATCTAACTACTATATCAAACAATAAACGATTAATTTGATAGAGGTGGCGGCGACAGCGGTGGTGGTAGTTGTTTTGTAGCAAAAGCTGGGCAATGAACGATTAAAGTCTACATTGAACTAACGTTACGGAGTCATGAATTTACTGCACCCATTGTTGGGAAAATACTTTAATATCGTACATTTCGTGACTGTAACTTGAGTAAAAGATTATACTTTCACCTTTTTGCTATCAATCTGTCTTTATTAATGTAATTTTTAATGCCCTTATTGCTCTTGTGGTGACCGCCACCACTAATCAATGAACCATTAGAAAAGTTTAAAATAACGTGATAGGGTAAAATATATACCTATACTTCTATATCGAAATAACTGTATATTTTTAAAATTCTTGACACACGCTCAATTTACTACCGAAATAGTCGTTTTCCCATTCAATAAAAAGTGTGGAGAAACCACACTGGATGTGCGATAGATGGGTAGAGGGATAAAGAGCAATAAAACAGGCATTACCTGCTAGACCTCTTTGCATTTAGTTGATCCCATAGATATACCTGGGAAATTTTTAATATTAACCGAGAAAGAACGAACATGAATATATATGACTAGAATTTGAAAATATTTATAAAAAAATTGGTGAAAACACTGTTATGCTATACCTCTAGAAAATTTCTATTGTAACTCATCAGTTTTTATTATTAGAGAACTATTAACAATTCGCACACTTAACAACGACTACCTTTTGTAAAGGTAAATTTACGACTTTTGTCAATTTCTTTTCTATATAGTTTATGACTGACAGTTTATTTTTTTTTTCAAAGAACATCTGCTTGTCAATAGAAACATATTCTTTTATGATTAGGTGTTCGATGTAACGTCAATAAAGTATTGATTTGGTTTGTTTAAAAATTAATTAGAAATCATGAAATTAGAAGTGTTAGCTGACCTATAAGTCATATATTATAATAAAACCTGTAAAATTTCATTTGTTAACACATAAAGTTGTAAATCAACTTGAAATCGTTTTTACCTGTATTTTCTGTAAATATAGCCGTTATCGTAAGTAATAAAATATAATAATTATTATTATTATTTATTGAGGTATTCATAGAGACACCTCTAGTTGACCCTTTTAATGCAAACCTCTAAATTAGAATAAAATAACGATAAATCTCTTTGAGAGAAAAAAAATACAGGGTGTTAAAATTTGAATTACCTTTCATAAATCCTGTGTCAAGTAAAAGGGGTGAAAATATTTAAAAAAAAAAGACAAAAACTATGAACTACAATTATGAAATTTTATCCACTCACACACACGCACACAACATACGGAAATAATTTGATTTTGAAAAATGGACAGAGCACTATTCACACTTATAGTATACCTACTACGAAATTTGAGCTAGCAACTGAGACTATAGATGGATGGATGATTGTGGCGCCCTTGGGCATACCTGAATACTCTTCAGAGGTGTCGCCCCTTATGGTATTCCGACATTCCATACTGTTTTCCCGCCTTCAAGTCGCCTCATTTATTTATGAATGAATGAAAGGGGATGATGCGAATCGTTTTATACATTGAGTTGACCGTTTATAGAAAGGAAGTATTATAGTGACGATTAACAAATACAAATACAGTTGTGATAACAAACTTGAATGTTAGGTAAATTGAAACAATGAACTAATAAATATTGGCGAATATTGGAAATATATCGATAATGCGAATGAATATTTGTATTTATGTCAAATGGCAGTAGATCAAATTACAGCAACATTACTTTATGGCGTTTGAATCAACTGTTGCCACAGCTATTTGGTTCAATTCTCGACCAATCATCATCTTTATATGTTATCAATATATTTATTGTCAGCCTTCGAAATCTAGTTCTCGCGCTACAAAACGGATTCTGTGACATTTAATGATGATATGATTGTATAGAGAATACTACCAGTCAATTATTATTGTAGACGTTTTTCTAAACTTTTTATAATTCGAGAAAATCCGAAAAGCTTTAAGCGTATTCGTTGATGAATTGAGTTCATTTCCTAATCTTCTCAAGATAATGTTATCCTAAGACTGGCCAATAGAGTAGAATATATTTTTGAGATGACAACAATCATCATCGACAAATAACAGGGAACTGTTCTCTACATTTAGAGATGATGGTGAGTTGGGAATTGAACTGCTTGTTAAATAACTTTACGATTTCAGTCATTTATTCCAATAGTTTCTTTTTTATTAACGAGAATCTAACAAGATCAGGTTCCATCCTTTTAGTTTATATTCAATAAAAAAAAACTAAATATAAATCGACAATCGTAGATAGTATGGGGATTATCTGGTAAATTATTATATTGGTACGATATTTTATTAAATTTTCCTTGTGAACAAATAATCGACTTGTCTGCTTGAATTATAATGGTATGTTCTGTAATTTTTTTTTGCTGTAATATAGTTAATTAAATTCCTTATCATAAAATGGTTAAGAAAATTCTTTATCCGCTTGTCAGAATGTTTCTTTTTAAACGGAAATTTAATGTCATTATATTCTAATACGAACTTTCTATTTTGCCACTTTTTCACACAGATCTTGCTTTTTTCCTATTATAATAACCGAGTTGCGGCAATAATAAAATATAATTTATTCGGATGAATAGCTCTATAATTCTAATAATTAAAATAATACATATTTATAAAATGAATAAATTGATTAAATTATAGAAAACCGATTAATATAAAAAATAATTAATTTGAAATGTATATAAGAAATGAACATTTTAATTAAGATAAAAAGAAGATCTTATAACATAAATTAGCCGATGAATGATTAAAAGAAATCTTACAGATCATTAAAAATTACAGGAAAGATATGAAATAATTTAGATTTTATCAATTAATAACATCAATATGAAAATGTGTCGACTAATCAGCAAAGTAATAAAAAGCTTTTCACACATCGTTAAAAATGAATGCTAATAATCAAAAAGATGTTCTGATTATAATTTCTTAAGTGTTGAAAAAAGAAAGAAAAGAAAGAAAAATAACAAAAACAAACAAACATAATGCTTAAGAAAATCATGTTTTGGAAGACTGAAAACAAACAATCGTCAACACTGTGTTTTATTGTAAAGTTGAGAAGAATAGCTATGCAAACCTGAATTTTTTATCATGTTAGTTTTTAATTCATCTTGGATTACGACTTGAACAAATAAAATTTGAAAACGTTAAGTTATGACACAGGAAATTTTGCTAAAGTTAAAGAACCAATAAATAATTTTTTTTTGGAATTTCTAGTGAATTTAATACCGGAAGAAAATATTTCAAGAATTAACCAATGACAAAAAGATAACAGTTAGGAATTTAAAAATGTATACTGACAAATAGGTATATTAACAAAAAAAAAGACCGTAACATATCCAGAATACCAAATAATGACTCGTATTTACAAATTACAAATTTCTCATTACAAAATAGGCGAAGGTGAAGTATCTATTTGGCAATCTTATATCGCTTAATAGTGACTTCATGGTAAATTACACCATCTATAAATATAAGAGTACAATCGTTTAAACTAGCTCTTTAATACTACCATCGCATGCTACATCATAGATCTCTTATCGAGAAATCTAATGATAACAAAATTTCATTAGTGCGAGCTTTGGTTGTTTTATTTAAACACAAGCTATATTTGGATTTATATCGGTGCTTCATTTTTAGAGCCCCAACGCACTAGGCGGCCAGGTCGTGGCGGTCAAAGTTGCGGCCAGTCAAATAATATATGTTCAATATGAGACAGACGCATGCAGACTAATTAAAAACTATAGATTTAACTTCATATGGTCTACCCTCACCATCCCTTACATTAACTGTACAACACAAGTTGTACAGAATTATTTTCAAGAAAAAATTTGGATAAAAACCGTTCATATCAAGTATTTAACATAAAATATTATTACTATTAATTAATTTCAACTTTTTGAGGTATCACCTTCATTAAAATCTAAGCAAAAGGTGAGACATCTAATCTCAAACACTATGCATACAATGTTTATTCAGGTTGGCCGCGCGACAAGTGCGCCCATCACCATTGCTTTCTGTGCATTTTGTTGGCCGCGTGTGCTGCCGTGGTGAATTCTGTGGCCGCTGCGGCCAAGTGCGTTGGGGTTACATCTTTTCAATGTAAAATTAGTGATCTCGTTGGCCGCCGCGACCTGGCCGCCTAGTGCGTTGGGGCTCTTAAGAACATTTGTTTACACGTACCTACGTATATGTAGGAAGACTCGATAAAATTCTTCTTTGGGCTGCAAAAAATGACTTTTCACATTCCGGAGGGGCGCCTGAGTACGCTACATAGAAGGAAAATCTTCTACGAGTACTAATATAGATACAGAAGTTCCAGAAGAGTATAGTATGTGTTTGAGAATGATATCCAAGAATTTTGGAAATTTTTTAGCAGTAAGCAATAACTATTGTGGCCTACAAATAGAAGAAATAAATTTACAGTCACAATAACCTAATCATATTCTACTTGACTGCGGTTAACACCTTCAGACCGGTAAAGTACCGGTAATGTAGAGCATAGACCTAAATCTAGATCTAACAATAAGTTTACGAGTTCTTTCTCGATTTGAAAGGGGTGACCAAGGTCGGAGATTATGCTACTAATGTTCCGTGAAGCATTATCAGCGTTGCATAAAGGCATCAAACAAACAATGCACTTAAATCATCATTAAATATATTTGTAATAGAAAAACACATAATTTCATACTTTAATGTTGGTTGTTTATGCCTCACCTTTGGTCTCAGTAATATAGAAACATATGCATATTTTTATTTACAATTAGTTATTAAAATGTCCATATCTTCCATGTTTGTAAGAATGTAGCAAAAGTATAGCTAAAGTACCTACGTACTATGAGTCTAATTAGTGATTTCAGACTAACCGAGCTTTATCATTTTATTAGTACTCCATAGAACTTACAATAAATAAATGCTCCACTAACCCTAAATCGTTGACTCCGTAATTAGTTTGAGTATGAGAAAGAATAGCGAAAATACAATTTTCCTCATTTCCAACTAGTTACAAACTCACTTGTACCAATCAATTATACTCTTTAGTACTATGTTAAGATTAAAAGGAAAAACCTTTTTTGTACATGAGCACACTCAATTTACTACCGTCATTTATAAAAGGGTGCAATTATAGCTTTTTCTTCTTCTTATATCGTGGATGATAATCTTATAACAATTGCATAAAAAAAGCAACATGAGACAATTTCTTCTTTTAGTTATAGGTCCAGCCAGCACTCTTTATTTCGTACCGCAGGCAAGATATGCAGACAGTTTCAAGATATGTGCAGCATCCTGTCTGCGGTATTCGCAAAACACATACACATATATAGCACCTAATGTTCTTAAGAAAATCTACAGTTATCATAATAAAAATTTATATCATTACAAACATAATTGTTGTAGGTTTATTTTTCATGTAATTTAAGGAAATATTGGAAACTTTCCAATTATAAAGAGAGCTTTTGGAAGAGATGTCTGGAGTAGTATATGATGTATAGTTATATTATCGAATCAAAAATAATAGCGATAGAGGGGAAGAAGAAAAAATATGAAAATATGGCCATGATCCATCCGCCACTGAACAAGTTTTGGATGCCGTTCGGTTCGTTCTGACATTGATCTCAGAATAAATGCGCCATTTTTATTGAGCAATTAATGCATTTTTTTTTTAAATAAATTTTACAATTTACATTGTTGAAAATAGTTTTTTTTTTAATCATGAATTAACAATTTTAGAAATCATCTTGTAAATAATAATATTGAAGTTAAATGTGCAATGAGCAAATTGCATTGACTATAATCGATTTAAATTGCAACTGTAATCGTCTACTAGAAACAATGTATAAAATTATACGATTCTGGAAACATGTTTTAACCATTTTCATCCTATTTATACCTGTTTTCGAAAGCTTTATATCGCTTCAATTTCTGCTAAACTAAATCTAATTTTTTCTTATTTTTAATTTTTATTTATTGCTCCTTTCTACACCATCAAACTAAACCTATAATTTAAAAATAATCGATAATTATTAAAATAAAATTAAAAGTATTTCTATTAAACATTCGAAACAGGTTTTGAAAATTTGCAAACCAAAAAAAAAATCGACTTGAATTTGGTTGAAATTCACACGGAAACAGTTCCGTACTGACAAGTTAATAGGCCCGTGTTCCTATTTGCAATGCGGGCCTCAAAAAACTACATATTACTTATACCGTCATGTTTATTTCCAAATATGGGAGGAACTTGATTAATCTTTCCTAAACTCTAGAGCCACTACGAAGCTCGGGCCCGTATTTCGTGAAATCCTCCTCACTCCACCACTGGACGGAAATACGTGGTGATTAATCTCTTATGCAATTTTCGTTAATTTGGAATTGAAAGCATATATTTTATAGTTTTAACAAAACGAATAAATTGTTAATCTTTTTTATATTTAAAGCGTGTTCGGGAAAAAACATCATAAACACAGAAAACTACCCCCAATTTGAACTTTAACATTAAAAAGCTTCATAGCGTGACTATAGTTGGATTAATTCGATGTTTACGCTATATATTTTTATAAGATCTCCTTATTTTGTTCGAAATCTGCAACAATATTGCGATTCTACTATCGTTAACAATACAAGGTCGTTAATTGGGAAATCTTGAGTAAATATTTATAAAAAAAGTTGTCGAATTTTTGTAATCAATAAACCATTAAATTTGTAATTTGTTTCTCATTAAAAAAAAAGATTAATTAAGAAAAAATTCAGATAAAGTCAACTTACTTTTTTTTTAAAATTTATTTATGATGTCTGTCCGTCGACCTCTTCTTATGACACAATTTAAAAATTAAACAACTTGGTGTGTATGTAAAGATGACGCGAACTTTACGGACTTTATGGATTTCAATATAGAATCAACAAAATTCAACCTACTTCTATGAAGGCTGCCGGCCAACTGACTTCTCTCTACTTGCAATCTCTCGTAACCGAAATGGAGAGAGAATTCTCACTTGATTCCTCGACAAACGTTCAACAACTGAAAAATAAATAAATAACAAGACTACTGTTGATTTTTCGGACAATATGGCACAAGAAAGAACAATACAAAAAATGCTTTAAATCAATGATTAGTAAGAGACAATCTCTATCTACAGTAGCGGACTGAGGTGCTACAATACAAATGTTGGGCTTTTTTTTAAATAAATCAATTACTGATACTCTCAATATAAATTCAGATTTTTGTGTAAAATTAAATAGATTACGATTGCACTATCGAGTTTTCCTTGTTCAATTTTGGTTTTATCAAGTAAATGCACACTTTCGCGTCTTGTATAAACTTGTCAAATTCTTGGACAATATAGTGCAAGAAGGACAGCAACTCGAAACAATTTTTGAATTAACAATAAGAAATTGAACAAGAACTCGTGGTAGTTGTCACAGCCAGATCTAGGGTAAGCCAATTAAAGCACTCGCCTTGGGCGAAAGAGCGTTAGATTTGAATGTTTTATTCGATTTCCCAATTTTTGGTTATGCTATCAAGTCTTACCTGCAAGGATAAAAATGCAGAACAATAATTGTTTCTGTCATTCTCACACTCATTAAAAATACACTAACTTGAACAAGTATTACTTGATATTGCAATCGTACCCTAATGTACGTTTGTGAGAAGTGTGCCCTTCACTAATGTTCTTTCAGGTGTCAAACTTTTTAGATCCGGTTCTGGTACTTGTAACAGTTGCTCATACTCTTGTTATTAATAACAATTCTTCCTCAAGAATTTGAGAAACCGTTTATACATATGTATTCCACGAGTTCTTGTTCAATTTTCTGTTGTTTTGCATATTTGCTAATTCATTTTTAGCTGATTATTTAGTTTATTAATCCAACAGTATGTACATCATTTCCTTTATTGTGATGATGTCAAAAGTAAAGGATTGGCAACCCGTTCCAGGAAATTTTGTATAAGCTTGAAAATGAATGATTAATGAATATTGTATTATTTTAAATAAGACACAATTCATTCATGTCCGTTTCATTACTATGTAGGCACGAATTAATTAGTTTCAGCTACTTATAACATGTAATTTAAGACAATTTGACAAACACCATATATAATCCACTCTTCTTCTTCATTCATCTTCACATTATTTAACTGATGATATATTTCATTTATTATTCGACGGTTATTGCCCAATAAATATTATGTTATGCATAGATTTCAATCTACTAGGATAAAACGCGGGTGTTATTGTTATATATTTGTAGGCGTTAAAGTACAACACACATTTTAATGTATGTTGCAGTGGAGTAGGAATAGGGGTAGCAGAGCTATCCTGCAACCTAACTATTAGGCGCTAATTTAAATTTTGTTACACATCATAGCTACGCCACTGGTATATCGATAATAAATCGGCTTATACATTTTTCATTTATTGAACGATGCTCTAGCTAGAAACTAACTACATCTGACATTTTTTTTTCTTAAAATGCGAATTCACGACTAATAAATTGTGTATTTAATTTAATCTCCATACATAGCTTCCAGTAACAATAAAATTAAATATTTCAAGGCGAACTTGTTGTATTCGATACAATTTTTTGTTTCGATCTAGACTATAAGTTTGAGATTCTTTTGCTAATTTTCGAAGTACAAAAAAATTCGTATTTTGTTTGCTTTTGTAGTTAGATATAAAGTTTTAGAATGTTCTTAAGATGATGATGATGATGATGTATAATAATAAATAGTGCACCATCTGTCCGTGCATCCCGGATGAGCATCATCCACTTCATTATAATTATTTCAATCAATCTTTTTGTCTAGAGATCATAAATCTTAACAAGACGACCTACACATTTATGTCAGACACACGCGAAATTTTCATGTAAATAATAATAGTTATCACAATATAATCTTGTGATGTAATAAATAATATAAAATCAGGAAGGATGTAACAAAGCCACAATAATAAACAGCACGATTTCTACACGTGCCATTATTGAAACCCCTTCTATTATTTTCGATTCGCGATTTTAACGTTAAGACAGGAATTAAATAGGACTGATTACAGTTAGCAGGTATTCAAAAAAAAAATTAATAAAATTCAAAAAATTTATTTGAAATTCCATTGTCTCTGAAAAATAGATTCCTGTAAAGTATCCTAATAAAAATTGTTTAGAAGTTTTTGAAAATTGAAGAAAAATCAGCGCAATAATTTGCAGTGGCATAATACAATTGTATGCTTCCCCACGCAAACTTTTAGAACAATTTTTTTGAATTGCTTGATTTGTACCAACAAATTATTAGAATTAGTTAAGATCCCTAAGATCAGTTCAGCTTAATCTTGACTTAACGTTTGACCTTGTCTCAAATCAAACTCAATTTCCTTGAATATGACTCATTTAGGTGCGTGACAGAGTAAAATGAGTGTAATGTCCAAGGAGCTATTTTAATACAAGATCGACTTCAAGTCGCAATTTAAGAACCAAAGTTAATCTGTATTCCACGGAATCCTAAGGATCCGTAAAAAATCTCAAGAGCCAATATTCTTTTTTGGAAAGTAAATGAAATTATTACATTTTTGATCATGTTCTTTTGTTGGGTTCTGTGACAGGAATTTGTGAATCACTGACCTATGATAAAGCTAGCAAATGTCATCTCGACTAGACATCCTAAACTTGAATGAAGAGAAAAGTAACTATTACGACAGAGTACGGTACATCTATTAAGGGTGAACTACCTATCTTCTATATGTCTGCGCAAAGGCTATCAGATAGTCCTAATTCTTGTATTTTTACCAATGTTTCTAAATGAAATGTCTCAAACTGTATATTTATATATTTGTAAGTAGAACAATAAAATTGCTCAATATAATTCGGGAGCCAATAATAAAGCAACTTTTGGTCATGTAATGTTCACCGTTCACATTTTATGTTTTTACATAGAAGCAACCGGATCATACTGCAAAAACAAACATAATATTACGTTAATATTTTTCGATGAAAAGATTGTTTATTATACATTTTTTTACGGCATCTTCTATATATGACGAGTCTTTGTTATATATTAACGAAAACTATTATAGAGCTCCTGAGAAAGATGCATTTTATAATTTTATATTGTAATTTAGAATACTGCACCATACAGGATAGAGTGCTGACTTTTATGTTCATGAAAGTAAGTACCTGCAAAGCGGCGATAATGTGGGACTCAGCTGTCAAGCAACTGACTACTACAACGTTTATGGGCTTTTAAGTTTATCACATGTTTATATGGGAAAATTTAAAATTAAAGGGACACTCTCATCCAGAAGGTGCAACTTTTGATTAATTAAAATTTTGCGTGGAAGTAGTAGATTGGACATTATACCACTGACGAAGAAGCTTCCACAAATTTTCTTCAATTTTCTATTAAAAAGTAATTTAAAAAAAAAAAACAAACACAATTAGTTCACCCAAATTTTCTTCTGTTCCATCCAACCACAGTTTTTGATCCTGAAGAGTTTGGTGATTTTCACCGACTTTCAACCTAGAAATAAATCTGAATTAGTTATCAATTTAATCAACCATAAGCTAGATATTTTAAAATAAATCAATAAAAACCTAAGTGTTTTATTCTAATTTGATTTAAAATTATTTAAAGTATCTAACTTTAATGGAATATTGAAAAATACGTTTAAAATTATCTACAAAGAGAATCAAATCAATAAATAAAAGAAAAGACGAATTAATTTTTAAATAATAGTGCATTTTCTGTTTACTGTGGTTAGTTTAGAATTCTGTTAGGACTAAGTCCTTATTTCGATTTTGTATTGTAACTATAATAAATGCACTTGTAATTATGTTTTTTTTTCTTCTATAATAAATGATTTATTAGACTAAAATTGTAATTTTTATAGAAAAACAGGAACTATTAATTAATTTTCAATACGTTACCTAAATTAGTCTCCGTTATTTGCATAATTTTTTTTGTTGCATATTTTGCAGCCAATAAAAAGGGTTTTGTGTTATTATTTTGTTTAAAAATATTGTTTTTGCCAGAATATATTTTTCTATCTAGATATATTTTTTTATTTTTAATACTTTTAAATAAATAAATAATAATTATTATAATTTATTATAAATCCAGGTTTTGGGGCTGCAGCTCAATTTTCTTATGACAGACAGTTAATTTTCAAAGTACAAGTATCAATTTTATTTCCACAAACATTACCGCTTTCTATATACTTACTTTTCTGTCATTAAATGCAAATTCTACTATAAGTAGAATCTTGTCATTTTTTTTTTAAATTTCTAATAGAATTTACCAATTCTTGTTTTTTGTTTTCAATTTTATGATTAATACACAGCAAAATATAATATTAAATTTATTACCTTGTAAATTTTTTCAAAAAAGATTTAAACATAAATTGCAGCCTATTTCAATTATTCAATTATAACTGTAATTACAGTATTTTATTGTTTTACATCAATACATTCAATTTACATAAGAAAAAATTTGGTAAAAGGATTTGGTAATAAATTCTATCTTTATCTTTATATAAATAAATCATCAAATTTGTTTAAAAATATTCCCTTGTACTAATGATTAAAATAATAATAAAAAAAAAAATGGAAACGAAACTATAATTGATTATCATCATAATCAGATTTTGTTAAAATAATAATAATAATAATAACTGAAGGCTTATCAACTATACACAATCACTCCAAAATTAAAATAAGTCTGGTGGTTTTGTTTTTCTCACTCATCCGCACTAAACTATCATAGAAGACAAATACAATGATGTATATAATATTTATATGTATATAAAAAAGAACATAAAAGAAACACCATTTATTTTATTTTTATTTTTAAATTTTTATCTTTTTTTTTGTAGTATTTTGGGTTTATTAGAATCGTCTAGCCTGGTTTGTTGAACCTGTAAACACGGAGATGCAAATGCAAATTATTAATTAAATTGGTTGTATAGCTCTATTTGATGGCACATCATCAGTGTCGGTTATGTAGGGTCCCCACTAAATATTACAAATTTCTATTTTAATAAATAAATAACAATATACACACACATACGCATTAAACCTACTATTTTATTATTTATGAAGCAAAAAAAAAACAAACTACCTATTATTATTAAAACCACTCAGTTGTCTGGAAATTCCTAAAGGCCCTTCCGTATACACTCTGGAAATCCTGTGAGAAAAACTGTACAGTTATGGCATTCGAGATTTTCTGAATACCGCCTCAGCTGCTCTGACGAAAAACTGAATACCACTCAGATCGCACCAACCTGTAACGATGAGTGATGGACGCGAGGTACAATAGTTTGGCTCTTGTACGGTACGCATAGTGGCATTTTTAGAAAAATATGGTTTAAAGATTGGCTAACAGAAAATTGAACGACAGTTTTCCCACATAAACTTGCTTATAATTAATCTCATATACGCAGTATTTTTTTGCCGGTCATGGTACTCAAACTTGGTGGTTCTGATTCACAGATTCTTAACCTGAACCAAACGGAGCTAACGCAACGATACAGGCACTCCGTTCGGCCATGTAGTTATATCTCACGGATTTTTCATTCTAATTCGGCGTGAAGTGGCCAAAACTATACAGTTTCCCTTCACAAGATTTGCGAAGTGTGTATAGGGGGCCTTAATACTTTAAGCTGCCCTAATCAGATGATACTGTAATCTTTTAATAGTTCCTTTTATATTGATTATTTATGTTCAATAATAATAATGATGATAATGATAATAAAAATAAGCATTTTTATTAAATAAATTGATTGAAAATATGAGATTTATTTCTATAAAATATACTATCATTACTTTTAAATGTTACCACTAAGTGGGAACCCTAAGGCTAGTTACATAACCAGGCTGAGAGCTTTGTGCATATAAACACATCATTTTATTATAATGACTATAATTTTATTGGTTGTACAATAATTTATCTATTGTTATTCTCACTTTTTTTTCCTTTTATATTTGTTAAAATCTGAAATAATTACTTGGCTGCTACCATTTTATTGTAATTATTATTAAATCGGAATCTTTAAATGCTTTTTGTAATTTTGTTCTTTTCCTCAATTATTTTTAATTAATTAATGATAAATTTAATATTAATTAGTGAACTTACCATAGCCACCCACTGCTCCATAACCAGCAGTCCTGTCATCATAACCACCTGGTTGGCTATTATAACCGATAGCACCCGGTTGACCACTATTATAACCACCAACTGCTCCATAATTATCTTGATCAACTATTAGACGTTGGTTAATTATAGGTTATGAAATTATTATTATTATTTTATGTTTCTATATCTACCGGTTTGATAAGTTGTTGCATAACTGGTGCCATCATATTGTCCAGTTGGATTTCCATAAGCAGATCCATACCCTCCTTGTGGATTATTTCCATATTGTCCTTGTGCCATGTATGGTTGGGCATTATATGGTTGTTGTTGTTGTTGTTGTGGTGGTTGTGGTTGATAATTCGTTGGAGGTGGAGGTGCAGGATTAGCAATACCTGTTCCATAACTTTGATATCTAAATATTAAAAAATTGTTTTTTTAAAAACAACAAAAACTAAGCAACAAAATTTAGCCACCTTTGTCCATAACCATTTTGTGTTAAATTAGTATTAACACCACCATTTTCATATCGTGGTCGTTTTGAAACAAATCCGCTATTTTGTTGTCCAAATTGTCCTGATACACGTTTTTGTGGACCGCCACCACCACCACCATTACCACCGAATCCACCACGACCTGATCTAGGTCCACCAAAACCTCGTCCCCGTGACATACCACCTCCACCACCACCGCCCCGACCTAGACCACCTTTAGGTCCACCACCCATTCCACCACGACCACCACGAAAACCACCTGGTCCACCACGGCCCATTGGTGGGCGAGGACCACCTGGCGGTCCTCGAGAACCTTGTACATCACCAGCAAGACCACTGGGAGCATCTATAAAAACAATAACAAAATCAACATTTGACAATCACGGTTATAATTAATAGGATTTACCTGACATGAAACGGCCACGCGGAGCTCCACGTGGTCCGCCACGACCTCTCATCATAGGACCACCGCGACCTGGGAGGCCACCAAATCCTCCTCTATATACGGAAATAAACTTTCATTATAAAGCTTTCTATCAAAGATTATTTATGGAAATTTGAACCTGTTACCACCGCCTCCACCGCCACGCATGAAACCTCCTCGACCTCTAGGTCCACCTCGGCCACCGCCACCTCCTCGTCCACCACGAAAACCACCACCACCACCGCCACCAATTCTTTGTTGTTGTTGTTGTAAAGGTGCATTTTGTTGCTCTTGATTAGCGGGATCAGCCGAATCAGCCATTTCGTTACACTAATTTAACTGAAAATGATAAAATAACTGAAAAAACTACAAATTCAAGACCACATGTACGTTTCATAACCGGCAATTTTTAATAATTCAAATTAACACAATTCTACTCCAAAAGGTTAATATATGGTGTTTTAAATATTTTGGATACTTACTTAATTTAAGTTTAGTTATTATTAAACAAGAAAAACAACGTAAAACAATTCTTTATCTCCCTACAAAGATGGTATTATTTTCAAAATGGACGATGATTCATATTTTGTATGAGTACGACAAAGATAAAAGATCGCGTCAATGAAGAAATCATACTGCGCATGATCTGTAAGACAACAGCAACCACCAACATAACGCAATCAAAAGTAACTAAAATCGCTGTTCAAATTGTTATACAGTATGTTCCAAATAGGGTGGTATTATATACAAACATTCAAGAAATCAATATACCGTAAGGTTTTCAAGAGTAGGTTCATAAGGAAAAAACTAGTATTAACCAGTCTTACGACTTTGACATAAGTTGAAGTGAGATGGAGAGAAAATACGTTGTCAGAGGGTGTTGCTCTTGATCTCACTTCCACTTATTTGAAAGCCATAGGACTAGTTAATGCTTGTGTTTCCCTATGAGCCTACTCTTGAAAATCTCACGGTATACGAAAAGTTCAACCAGAATATCTTCCTGTGCTTTTATCGTTTCATTTGACGAAGTTATTAATATTAATAGTATTAATTAGTAGAAATTATATTGTAAAACTTAATTGTACACCCAGAGTCGGTCTTGAGGTAGAGCGAGTAGAGCGTTCGCTCTAAGGTGGAAGAGGCGCCAAAATCAAATCGTGAAAAACTACATTCCCAATTTATTTATTATTTAACAAAAACTGAACTATAATTGATTCAAAAGGTGTCGATCGAAGGGCGCCGAACGAGAATCTCCACCCTGATAAAGGGCAAGGGCCGCCGCTGTGTACTTATTTATTATAAAAGGAAATTATGAAGCATGAATAGTAATAAATTTTAGAACCACTATTATTTTTATTGATTTTTTAAAAAAATTACATTAAAGCATAATTTGAATATTGTTTAAAATGTGGTTACATAATGGCTACAGAGCCGTTCTTGTCACCCACAATAATAATAATAATGTGTTTTAAGATCAATAACGTAACATGATAGTTACGTATGAAATTGTTTTCAAATTTCATATAATAATATTTTATTTATTCGTAATGAAAATGGACACAAAAAAAAGAATGAAAATCAAATAGAAACAAAACTTTCCATATATTATCAATGATCGAGTTGGTTTTTCTTTACTTTTAAAAAAATACAATCGTTGCAATGAAGACCTAGTAAAATTATAATGCTCGAAAACGGAGAATTATTGTTAACTAATTTAATTTAATTTAATTTACTAATTAATAAATAGCAAATCCAATTTTGTATAGAAATAATGGATTATAGGTATAACATTATTTCTATACAATTAGATTTAGATGCATTCAAGAAATTTAACAATTTTATGTCTAATTTTATCAACAACAATGTCAACAATAACGGATTTCTTTGTAGTGAACTTTTAAGCATTTGTGAACGGTTTCTTTTCTTTAACTTGATTTTTTTTGTTTTGTTTGTTGAACGTGTTACATTTTATTGTGCGTTTATTTATTTATTTGCATTTTAATTTAAATGATCAAGTTAATGTTGACATTGTTGAAATGTTGACTTCAATAAGGCATTAGTAACATGGCAATCAGAACGAATCTCACAATAAAATGACGAACGTAGTCTTGCTAATTTACGAATTTCCTTTTTTCTTTTAAATGTATATACTCTAAGGTCTTTTATCTAAACTATATGAAGTACAGGTAACATTTAAGTATTTACTATTTGTTTTGTTTTTTTTTTCTTCTTTTCAAATAACAATATATTATTTTTTTGGGTTTTTTTTTCTTTTATTACGATGTTCGCAACTGAATTTTAGCATTAACAGTGCTCGCAACACGTAAATACCTTCAAAGAAAATAAATCAAAAATTGAGATGCAACAGAAACAGAACAAAAAATACTGATATAACACAACTTGTTGTTGTTGTTTTTTATATATTTTGTTATTAACATTATTTTGGAACAACATCATTCATTCTTTTTTTTTTCTTTTTAAAATCACAACATGAATACAAAGTTCGCACATATGAATATTTTTAACAAATAATTTTTATTGTAATGCGTCGGTACGTTTATATACTCTAGTGAAGACATAACTACTCAAAATAATTGTGAACTTTATGATATCATTATTAATATTAAAATTTATTTATATTGTGTGAAACTATTTATAATAGACTCGCGCTTTGGTCAACTTTCGTATTTTTGGGTGTAAAGTTGGCCGTTGAGCAAGCAACCTAATTTAAAATTCGGATATTCAACTAACATGGCAGAGATTAGAACTTTTTATTTTTAAGAACTAAATTGGCTGTACTAAACTAGATAGACCGTCGTCTTCAACATATTGTAATTGTTTATTAGTGATTTTATTATTATTTATTATTATTATTATTATTATTATTATCATTATTTGGAAATAGTCGAATGTTGATGGATATATTTGATGGCAGTTGTTGGAGCCTCGACTGTTATTATATATTTTTTTTTAAATTAAAATTGGCTCATTTTAATCAACCATCAGTTCAAAATGGACAGATCCTCGTCTATCGACACGATCATGGACGATATTTTTAGCCCATGCTTTGCATTCAATATTAATTAGAACACCACCTAAAATCAATAATTAATAATTACTTGTTGATTAATTTTGATTACAAACAAAAATCTCACGTTTTGGTTTCTCGAAATGTACAGCTACTAGTGGACTTAAATAACCTTTGACATTCTTAAATGGGAAGTATTTCTGATGGAAACCTCTTTGTGGATGATAGTTTATTGGACCAATATTCTCAATATCAGCAGGATTTTCACCAACACAATCAACCCAAACAATATTATGCTACAACAAAATTAACTTTTCATTATTAATTTGACTTATTTTTGTAAAATTTAACAGTACATTATCTGATTTTTCTTCTTCGGAAATTTTACGTTTTAAATGCTCCGGCATATCTTTTGGTACAGTTGAACTGTTATAATAAATTGGTTGCCAACCAAAGATTTTGTTTAATTTCAAGAAAATACAAGGACCACCAACTTCACCACCAAATCCATAACCATATTCTTTTAAACATGGTGCCCAAGATTGTGTAATTTTGAAATCACAAGCTTTACCTTCATCAGGAGCAATAGTATTGTCACAATTCTGAAGTTTTTCAGGATGTGGATTATTGTAATAATCTAGAAATTTTATTTATTATAAATTATTCAATCAATTAGGTACGTGCAAAATTATTGTACCTCGTAAGAATGTGTCAAGTTTGTTTTGCCAAAGCTGTACATTGCCTTTATCGCTAGCTTTATACCAAATTAATGTACTTTCAACGTTTTCTTCTGGTGGCATTGGACGGAAGCCCAAACCTAAATTTTCATAATAGATAACAAATCGAATTTGTTAATAGAAACAGAAATTATTTATAAATAACACACCTGGATTGCTGCCTATTAAAGAACTATCTAATTGCCATTTGGGCTTATGGTCGTCCAAAGTTTGATAAAATACAGCTAGCATAGCGGCAAAGAAACCGACAAGACAAGCATAGAACAGTACGTAGAACAGGAGGATTTTCCCTAGAAACAAATTGAGAAATAATAATAATAATAATTAACATAAATCAGAATAGGTGTTAGAACTCTTTGATACATATAATGATAAAGAGACGCTCATCGGAGTCACGTAGCGAAGTAAGAAAATATAGTTTCGTTGCGGAACCATATTCAGGACTCAGGTGTATTTAAAGGAAAGTTATACCGTGAGTTTTGTTCAATACATTAAGGCTTCAAATATCAATATTAGGAATTACTGAAACTGAAGAATATTTTAATTTGAAATGCTCCACTGATTGTCATCCACTATAAGAACGATAGGGATTGTCGAGCAGGAATTCTCAAACTGTGTTTTGTAGAAGCCTAAGAATTGGCAAAGGCCATGCACGAGTTTCACGATAAATTTCAAAAACCGAATTTAAATTGAAAGTAAATCGACAAAAAGTAACAATACAGTCTATGGTTTCTTATTCCTCCGTATTAGGCTACCGTCAAAAAAATATGTCCGTTGAAGTGTTTCGTTACAGTAAACAGTTTAAGAATCGCTGCTCCAAGTGCTAAATTTCAAGGTGCTCCTAGAAGATCTGGCAGTTATGTTCAGATATGTCTAGTTACTGTGTCAAAGGGAGGTAGATAACTGTAGGAACATAACTGCCTACGGAGATCGATAGATTTCTGCCACTTTGCCAGATCGTCTAATATCACCCTTAATATTGCTAATTCGCCGCTTCTGAGTAATGCTCTTCAAATGGTAAAATATCATACTTTGTCGTTTACTATAGAAGTTAAATAAAGAACGACGAAATAATTAATTCATAATTGTTGGTAAGGTGTCTTAGGAGTTATCGATGACAATAATATTCATTAGGCGGTGACAAGATGGAATGCAAACAACTGGAAAGGAGTCGAGTGTGAACCGTCGAGACAGTGTAATTTTGTAAATAACTATGGACGATTGATGCATTTTATTGTTAAAATCCAAAAACGTACTCAATGCTTGGTGTTTTTATGAAAACTTGTTTTATGAATTGAATAGTCACTCAATTGTTGGAACGTAAAAGTTTAGAGTATACAATATAGTCAATATACAATAAAACTACAATATATTCCACTTTAGAATCGAATTTGGTAATTCTATCATTTAAAGTTCAAGACTGGTAATGGATCAATAGTTTTTGTTGGATTCTAAACAATAAGTAGACGACATATTTCAAGGTGATTTCGCTATATTCATACTAACCTTGCTAATATTTTTCTAATCATCAAACATCAATAAAATCCTGTCGTGTGTAGATAATTGAAAATTATTTAAAATTAATTGAACCATAAATGGAATTTCCTCTCGTCAAATAAACAATCAATAATTGACATAAAAATCAATAATACTCGAGCGGATTAATTAAAAATGAAAGCATGAATTCGTAATACTGCAAGTGGTAGAATTATTTTAAAATTTTAACAAGATAATTAAAATAACGTAAATATTTCGGTTTTTATTGTGAATGGATGAAAAGAAAAGGGGTAAGATTAGAATAGTTGTGTGTTCAGTGGAACTGGTACAATTATCGATTTGTTTTCTAGTAGGGTTGTTGTCGTTATTGCTATAATAACATGAATATTTCATAGAGAATTCTAAAAATAAATTACAAAAAACCTTTGCTATTTTGTAAACTAAACTATAAAGCAAATCAGTTTTTATTTTGAAATGTTCTTAGTTGATGTTTGTATCAATGTAACGATGGACAACATTGATGCACTTTGAAAGGACAATCAATAATGCATCATGTATCTTTTTTTTACAATATAGCGGTGGAATATAGTGATGAAATCCTAGAAATTCTATAAAAATGGATTAAACAATTATTAATTAAATAATAAATTATTTGGTATGCGTTTTAAATAAGATAAACAATTTGTTTGATCATATAGTTATTGACTGTATTGTTTTGCAATACAACTTAATTCATCTCACAATCAGTTAATTAAACTTTATTATAAATGATGAATGTAAGTATTCCGTCGACAATTGTGATTTCTTTGAAACATCATCATTTTTATTAATACAATAATGAGACAAATTTAAAGTCAATAGGTCAAGTTGAATTTGCTCTACTATAATTTAAAAAAATTTTTTTTTGAATCTAATAGAAAACGGATATAAAAACCGGATATGATGTCGACGGACAAACGGAAATTATACTGCATAATAATGATACCTACACATATTTAATAAATTTTGTGGTAAAATTGTGGTAAACTATTTGGATTTAAATTGATCTCTATTTAACAACTGACATTGATGAATTATATTAGGCGAATATAGCGAAGATTGCTCGTAAATTTTTATTACAGTTTCATATTATTGTCAAAGTTATAAACAAATCATAACATAAAAATTGGATGGATATTTTCATATTCTTATCAATAAATGATATAAGAATTTTATTTTCTATTTTAAAATATTACAACTCATATATTTTTATGTGCTGTCTTTTTTCTGTGTTAATATCATGATGGTTTCAGCAATTCGCCCGGAAAGTTATTGACTACCCCCAAGACACCAACAGTGCAATTCTCTTGTATATTGTTAGATTTAGAATCTATTATTCTAATTTGGGTCGATTTAGAAAAATAATAAAATCCTTTATCATCGTTTATAGGTCAAAATGTCAAATTTATCGATTCATTTATGACCTATCCAAATTATATCACTCTAACCACGGACAAACAAACGTACAAATAAATCATTAATATCAAGAGAAAAACTAAGCAATTCGAGACTACTTCTTAAATTTCAATATTGAATAAAATGGAAATGTACATTGAAAGTTTAATTCATTAAAATAGAACTCCGGGCGGCGTCCTCCATTGTACCTGGCGTCGAAACGACGCCATGACACCGGAGCCGCTACAAGAACCCTTCTAAAGATTCGTCTAAAATTACCCGATATTTCATTTTGAAAATCAATAATTTTATAAATAAATACATGAAATATATGTAATTTAAATTACGATTTCAATTAAAATTAATGAAATTCACATTCAAATCGTAATTTGATTACTTACCCCAACTGGATCCAGTTCTACCCAAAAATTGATGAGTTTCTGAATTCCATAAGAAAATCCGAAAACCTTCCCATTTTCCAAGTTTCGGTGGTCTCATTGGAAATTGGTCGGTCTTCTTATCCGCCATACTATATAATGGTGTGTTTCCCTTTTTTTATTATTATTATTATTATAATTATTTATTTTAAATTAATAGAAAAGATTTTTCAAAAATACCAATTTTTAACAACACACCAATATATTTAAGAGGAAAATGAGAAAAAAACAACTTACTCTCTTTAGTCCCCCTCAAGTTCGAACAGCAAAGAGAGAGGACTTCAAGGAGATATGTTGTAAAAGTGGTGAATTTTCTATATGTTTTCCCCTTCTGGGGGTGGCGTGAGTAAGAGTATGCGCACGGTAGGCGGTAGTTTCGATCCGTGGAAGATATTGCCGGTAGACTGCCGCAATCGAACTACTGTACCGTTTTTGAGTAATATTAAACCGTATCGCCATCTGGATGATATTCAGATGCTAGATGGGGATATTTGTGTACAATGCATCTCTGAATTATGTAAATAGATATGCCTACATAGAAACACAAAGAGGCATAGCAATATTAAAGGGGTTCTTAAGAATGAATAGTCTAGAATAAATAATAGGCCTATTTTTGTCAGCAACACCTAAGATTTATAAAAGCGACATAGTTTTGAGTGAATACAGACTCCTTTGACCTTAGATCTTCTTTAATGGTATTGTTTTTTTGTTTTGTTTAGTAGGCCAACTATCCAGATGCGATCACAATCAAAATAAGATTACTTATAAGCAGTTAAGGGAAAGATGTCAAAGATGAAATAATGATTATAAGTCTCCCAATATCTTGACGGACCAAGGGGTCGACTATGTTTACTATCTTGGACATCAGCATTAAAAGTGTTAAATGCTGCCGAAAATCAGCATCACCCATTTTTATAAAGAAACAGTGGGCAGCCAGAAGTGTCGTTGACGCCACCCGTCACACATCCCTCGTATCGATCTTCGTCTGATACAGTTGTCTGCAACCGTACCACAGTACTTTGAAAAAAAAGTAGTAATGCTGCTGATATTTCTGATAAAGGTAGCAAATGCTTATCATCGGTCAGGTAAGAACATTTTTTTTATGTATGACATGAGGAGTGTAGGGTAACAAAATCCTATGGGACCCTATTGAGGTACGCACATAGAAAGTTTTCGATGGGCTTGTCTATCAAATTGAGCTCGGGGCAGTTGCCTTGTTGTTATGGTTAAAATGTCTATTTATTGTTAGTAAAATGGCGAATCAAGTGTCGTAGAATAGCGCCAGTAAGACAATGAGCGAATTTTACCCACGTTTCAAAGTTTGATAGAGGTAGAATTATTGGAATGAAGGAAGCTGGTCTATCATTTCGTGAAAAACGTACAAGATTAAATCGAAACCATTTTATCATTGCATGGATATGCTCAGCATGGTCCGATGAAGGTATTTAGCGACCTTATCCGACTGGAAAATAATCCCCGTGAAGATCGACTTGTTTGACTCATTTGCGGAGAGCCCTAGACCGCAACATCTCAATAGTAAATAGTTTATAGATTATAGACGAATCTCATCATTTGACCTACATCCATATCGTAAAAACTGACGTCATCCATTTACCGTAGTTCACAAGGCTGCCAGAATTGCGTAATTGGGATCATCAATGGAATGATATCGTTTGAGACTTGTAAATAAAATAAAGGCTCACAATGTTGATTTTGGCAAACAACTAAGGAAGAACAAGAGGAAGAGGTTAGATAACGGAGTCAAATGTGGACTTATTGGTATCAGATATCAGAGGCTTTAAAAGGGTACCTTTCAATAAGAAATGTATTCGATAGTTACGATGGATGCTTCACAGTTTTATCCAACTAGGAGCTGTAGGCTTTTTCAGTCATCATTTGTCTTGTAATTAACCCTTTTTTTTCCCTTTATTTGTGTTGATTGTCCCGAATTCCTCAAACATTTGTAATGATAAACTCAATAAAATGCTGCATAAAATTTTAATCAATGACAGATATGTTTTATAACGATAACAGCTTTACAATCATAATTAAAATGTTATACATATTTAGCTAAAGATTACAATAGAAATTATCATTCCTGCTATCTAATCAATCTCTTGTATATTTGACTTAATAATAATTTATTTATTTATTTTTTATCTTATTTATGACTTTATTATGATTTTGTAGAAAGTATTCTTTCTTTTTTCGGAATAGAAGTTTTTATAAATACAATTCTAAGAGTCGTTTAATACGAAAAATAGATTTTTTTTGTTTTAAATACCACACAAATACAAAAATGTTCACAAATAATACAGAAATGGAAATGAACAACAGATTACAGCAATTTTTAGTTAATTTATATTTGAATAAATAAAAATAATTATGATAATTTGGGGTCATATTCTAATACTTGTCCAATAGAATTTGAGCAATTATAAATACTTAACAAAAATATCTAAATAATAATAATAATTAGTAATGAAAAATTAGTAATACGTTCTTCTTCGATTATGATGGCAAACTCTTCATTTTTATTTATTATGAAGCATTATAGATTTGAACGAAAGCTTCAATTACTGAGGCTAAAGCGAATTTTACTATTCGAGATTACATTAAAGGCATTTCCAGTGTATTGGAGAAATTTCTTTTAGAAATGATAACAACAAGAAATCAAAGCCAAAACGAAGCTTTTGATTATTCACAAAAACAGAGAAGTAACGATGAAATCAAAACTCTGTTTGTTGCTTTTAGAATATTTGAATTATAAAAGATTAATGATAAGAATTGTTTAAACAGGTGTACCAAAGTCAGGATCTCCTACACCATCTCCACTAATTAAATTCGCATTATACACATATCTAGCTAAAAGTTTCTCCTTCCTTTGTTCGTTCTCAATTAAATCCGTATAATCATCATTTGGACATAAACGTAACGCTTTACCAACACGTAAATTTTGTCCATGCAAACTGAAATATTTCTTCGAACCCATTGGTTTATTGATTGTTACTTGTTGTTGATTTGTTGTTGTTGTTGTTGTTGTTGTTGTTGTTGTAGCTATTTGTTGTTCTGGGAAACTTTTTACAAAAATATCCGATAAAATATTATGGATATTCTCTTCAAATTGTGGTGTAGTCTCAACATAATCGTCGGATTTTCGATTTCTATCATCATTTCTTCTTGTTCTTGTATTATCTAATTGTAAATCGTCACCATATTCGGATGCTGTACTCGATAAATCTGAATAACCATTATTGTTATTGTTGAAAATACTCTGTAGTGTTTTAACGCCGAAATATTTCTTTTTATGTTTTCTTTGCACCTTCTGTTTATAATCACGATTGATTTTATGTATTGGTGAACTACCACAACTCTCTTCCGAATTTAATAAACTTTGATCGCTTTTTGGATTCGTTAATGATTCATTTGATGTATAAATTGGTGGTTTTACGATTTTGTTGCTCGTTTCATTATCATTATTATTATTATTAAGATTGAATTCATAATTTGGTTTTTCAATTGGCTCTTGTTTATTAATTTGGATATTTTTTGGTGATTGTGAATCATTTGATGCCACATCAGTTGATAAAATCTCAGAATCAAGAAACATATCAGTACTGGTTTGCATTGGTGATGATAAATTTTCAGAATTTAATGAATTTGTTGAATAATTGAAATTCTCATCTTCTACAATATCAACTTTTTTAAAATCTTGTAATTTAATTACATTGTTTGTTGTGTTATCAATTAATATCAAATCAGTTGTTTCAATACTATTCGTATTGACGTTGTTGTTACATGGTGTTAGTATTGTTGTGGTTGTTATTAATTCATCAGTTGGATTATTTGAATTAATTTCATGATTTGTTGTTTTTTCCATATTGCCATTTGTTATATTTAAATTACAATTGTAGACATTTTCAGTTTGTGCTTTTGTTGTTATTTCAGGACTATTCCTAGACAGTATTCTGAAAAATTGACTGATAATTTAGAATTGGGAATTTTATGACAATTTTTCACAATAAAAGCTGTGCTATCTCTACTAAAATGTTGTACATAAATTTTGCTCTTTGTACATTTACAAATACAAGAAAAAATGTTCATAAGAATAAAGCCAGAGGACACCTACCCCGTGCGCCGCATCCAATGCACCCTCAACTACCCGCTGAAGGCGCAAATGAAAATCCTCTTCTCTAATATGAGAATCACCGCATGGATTCTGCACGACGACAACGCTCTTGCTGATACCTCCTCCGTCGACTGTATTTTTTTTTTCATTCCAGTCCTGATTTAGCTGCATGATTGTTTTTTTTTACCCCCAGATGAAGTCTTGTTCCTCAAAGAAGCTCATTTTGAAGATGTAGAAGCGGCAAAAGGAGCTGCAACATGTGTATTGAAGAACCTATCTTTGGAGGACTACGAAGGCGTGCTTCCAGGTGTGAGAGGATGTTGGCGATAATGTGTAGAATTGGGAGGAAAATACAGTGATGAAGTTTCGTCATTATTTAATTTGTACAGAGCACACCTCGTATCCTAAAAAATGTTGTATATAAACGCTTGTTATTTAGATTATATGACTGTTTTGATTGGGACAGTCAGTATGTAGTAGTCAGTGTGTAGAATTATCGAAATTCATAAAAAATCTGTGGTTCGAAAGTTACATACGCAAAAATTAACTTCAAACTTACAAGAAAATGACTCTATTGAATAGATTAAGAAAAAAAAGAGAAAGAAAGGAAATTTGAAATTATGAACACGGCTATCTGAAAATAGCTTCAACAATTTCGTTCATAACAGTCCGACGAATGGTATGGAAAACTAATAAACGATAATTAGAAGTTAATTTCACATGTAAATGGAAAATCATTAAATGGAGAAAAAAAGCTACCAAAACTACTTTTCTGTATATATCCCTGGAGTAATTATCGATAAAGCAAAATTTATGTACCAATATTAGAAAAATAATACTTAAATTAGTAATAATGATCATTCTTTTCTTTTTGACTGTACAACATGCTCATGCTCAACTGTAAAAAAAATAAAAAAGGAAATAAGGAGAAGGCAAATAGTGCAACAAATTGAAATAAAAATCTTGAATCAATAAAAATAATTTAATTCAAGTATATTTTATAACAAATATAATAATTTCAAACTCAACCAAGTTTTGGAACTTATTCTTAAGAATCACAAAAAGAAAAATTGCAAACATGCAATATACAAATTTACAAAATAAAATAATCAAATGGACTTTTATATCCATTACAAAATAAGCCAAACTCACCGACTAGCAGCCGAGCTTGACTCAGGTGTACGTGGGGCTGTTGGTGTGTTAACTATATCTAAAGAATTTGAAGCATTCACATTAAGATGATCATTGGTTCCAGTGCATACTTCATCATCAAAAAATCTAGAATTTTGTTATAAAATAATAATTATTATTATCATTATTTTTTGTATTATTATTAAATTCTACCTAAAATTATAACCATCCTCTTCTAATGAAGTATCACTGTCATCGGCTGCTATATATTGTACTTGTAATGTACAATCACCTTGTTGTTGTTGTAAAATTTCCACAGCTTCACGATGACAAGCCTGCCGTAAATCTTTATCGTTTACTGATAATATTGCATCACCTATATATAATTGTTCTGATAATGCAGCTGGTCCATTTGGTTCTAATTCAGAAATAAGTATAGGCACACCATGTTCACGTCCACCCTAAATATTATCTATATTTAAAAAAAATGCCGAATGAAATATTTATTTATTACCGTAATACTAATTCCAAGTCCTTGACTAGGTTTCCTTTTTACTACAACTGTTCTTATATCACCAAAATGTTCAGTTCTTTCATTGATTGAATCAATTTCTGGTTTTGGACATGATTTTTCTGTACTATTTAAAACACTATTTCTTCTACATGCTCTAACTACAGTTTTATGTCTTTGTAATAATATTTCAGATTCCAATTGGCGCCATAATTTATCACGTATATCACCACGCATCTCTCTACCTATTTATAAAAATAATTAAAATTGCAATATGCTAATATTTTGTCAATCTTTACGTATCTCTTGTGTAAATTAAACAAAAAATGTTTTCAAAGTAACAATTAAAGACTAATTAAACCACGAGAGTCTTCAGAGCATCTTAAAATGGTAATTTTTCAATTGTACGCAGTTACTTTCAGTGGATTATTAGTACAGTAGACTCTCTCTTAATCGGCCCACTTAGGACCGAAGCTTTGCCCTTTTAACGAAATGGCCGATTAATCCAAGAATGTATAAAAAGCACCAACACATCCTGAACTTGATTATCAAAATAAGTTGAAAATCAGATGGCCGATTTTACAGTACAATGTGCGATACGCAAAAATTGACTATATTCAATGTAAAGATAAATGAAAATAATAATAATAATAACCCAATAATTGTAATTGTTGTATTCGTCCAGCTAATTCTTTATCAAGATATTTAGCTGCTAATTTTGCTCCATAAACTTCACTATTTAATGCTAAAATTGAATTTCTTAATGTTGCATTTTCTAATTGTAATTGTAGAGTTTCAGCGCGATTTTGAGCTGTTTCTAACATTGTTTGACTAAATTTCAGCTCATCTGTTTCTTTAGCTATAAAAATCCAATAATTATCTTTTTTTGAAAATTAATAATTTATTAAAAAAAATATATTTACGTCGATTAATCCGTATAGGACTTTGGCGTAATTCAGCTTCCAATTTCTTCTTTATATTATTCACGTCAGGTATAAAATTAGGATCTTGTTTTCGATTTGTTAGACTTTCTGGTAATTGGGCAAGTTGTGATGTATGTAATTGTAATAATAAATTGTGTAATTCTTGTTCAAGAACTTCACGTTTAGCTTTAGATTCTATTAATTCAGCCCTCATATGTATTAATTCAGCCTGAATAAATAAAAGAAGAAAAAAATCATTTAGATATGAGAATGGTTACAAACAACAAAATAAAAGAAGAAAATCAACAAGAAAATAAACTTGAGAGAAATAATGGTTACTAATCTTGATCAAAGGAAATCTCTAAAAATACCCAAGAATTTGCGGAATAACTACGTCGCGTTCTTTAACTAACTGATTGCCTATTAAACTATCTAATTTTAACCAAGTGTTGTTGAAAGAGTTTTTTTCTTGTTTTTTTCTTATTTTTTTTTTTTTAGTACATGAATCTTCTTTTTATTCGTATATTTAGATGAAATCGCAATATTTTCAAAACCTTGATAAAAATTCTCACGAAAACATAGTTCTGTTTTATATCTGTCGATCATTTTATTAAAAAATGTTGAAGAAAAAAAAATGAAAATATTTACATGTCGATTGTCTTTTAATTATTCTCATGGCGCAATATTTTACGTGGTAATGTTTTGGGAAAACCAAACATTCAAGAATATGAGATTTTTTTGCGTAAATATCAGGAAAAAAATCTAGAACGACAGAATTTAATCAACATCAATTTTCCAAATTGGATTTATTAAAATTGCCTTCAGCTTTGAAAACGGAATCAATGATGAAAATACGACAGTGTGAATATATTGGTATTTTTCAGGCAAACAGATTTTAAAACTGGATTTTTTGAACAATTAAAAAAGACCAGATTTAATGATTTTTTTTTTAAAAATATAACTAAAGAAACAAGTCAATCAAGAAATTTCAGGTCAAACCATATTTAGAAAAATACATATTAAAGTTTACAATTTACTTATAAGAAGAAAGCGAACAATCGGTTTTTGTTTGATTGGAAATATTAAAACTTTGAAGTTAGTAACTTCTGGAAGTAACGTAAAAGTCTTAATAAAACAGCTATGTTAAATGAACCCGTCTTACATATGTCACTGTAAAAATCCTCAAACTAGCGAATCCTAGGCATTAGCCATAGTGAAGTGGTAAAGACGAAAAAATTGCTTGTAAACGCTTCCAGTTTACGTTTTCTTTCGATTTCTACCTCAGAATTTAAACTTAAGACCTGTTTTCTTTATTTATGTATTCCAATTTAATAATAAACGAAGTATATAACGGAAAAAATAAACCTTCAACGATAACGTCCAAGAATTTCATTTGTAAGTCTGCAAATGCGTCCACGAACTGTTTTGCAGTGTTACTACAGTAACGTAATAACGATGAGAGACCTCCCATGAGTTTAATTGCATCTTACTTTTTTAGTTTGAAACTGTTTCGTTCTAGTAAAATAAGACTTTTTGACTTCTATTTGGAAACAAGATCGATGATCCCTACTGTTAGTTTTCATTGAAACCTAAAAATTTTCCCATATGCTGCTGTTTTTCTGAGTTTGACTGGACTGACTGTGGACGTTGTAAAAAATATTTCTCAACATTCTAATTGCTAAAATTATATAGCAGGAGGATAATTATAATGTAACAAAAGCCACTTATAACATAAATAGTTTTGATAAGGATTTGAAAAATTCTACTAATATAAAAACAAATTATATCCCTGGCAAACATTCACATGCACATTTTTGACAGAAATTTTATAAAATAATCACCACTTAAAAGCTATTTTGTATTAAAAAAAAACTTTCACATGGTGAGTTTATAAAAAAATAGAAAAAAAATACAATTTTTAACCACCTTGGAGAATTACGAATTCCTATATTAGCTAAAACCGAGACAGCTACACTAATAATCCCTCTCATAGCGTACAGAAAATTCCTGGATAGCCAATATAATTTGATTTATTTAAAAAAATCAGAAACGCCCATCAAGTCTACAGGTAAGAAATAATAAAACTAACAGCTTACGAAAATACGAAATCCCGTTCAAACCTCCACAAGTTGAATACCCAAGAATCATTAACATATAGGGTGTTTTTTTTTGTCTTTCTATTAGACCTAACTTTCGGTATCTCGCTTATTTATGGAATTTAAATGAACTTTTCAAGATTCATTTTGTGACCCCTAAGGACTAATTAACCAGTTGTAACTACTTCGGAAATGGGACAAAATAACAAAGTCATGTAAGATTTTTGAATTTCTTCTAAAAAGACCCTGCTGTCTAAGAATGCTTAGTTTATGGAAACATATTTTGTTTTAAAATAGTTAGTGATTGGGTCTAGATGCATCTAGGTTGTGGTTTCTTGTGAAATTGTTAAATACTTCGGACAAAAATCACAAAAATTCCTCTCTTGCTTAGAACTACTACTAAAAGTAAGTAGTAAAATCGTCAACAGAAGGACTTTTATCGAGTTTAATGATCTATTACTTCAAAATTTTCGTAACGCTCAGACATACGAGGTGTGTTCGGCCAAAACTAAACACCCAGAAGACGGGCGTTTTCGAAAGAAATTAAATTGTAGCTTTACATAAAAACATCTCAGCATTAATTTACCTTAAGGGAGTTTTCGTGTACAATGTCTGCAAAAGGACCTAACGAACCTTCACTTTAGAATTTATATAATGACCCTATTCAGTAACTGTGAAATTCGTGTTCACCGACACAAATTATGTATGGCTGTCATCTTTGTTTTTTAAAAATTGCTCATAGTCTTTTGGGTGTTTAATTTTGGCCGAACATCTGTATTTCTTTTAAAAAGAGGGCTTTAGAATAAATTGCTTTTTAATTAACGAGGACGGACACCTTCCCCATAACAGATGGGCGATCAAATAAGTAAAATCGCTACTAGAAACATACACGTAATTCTAACACTAGTTATCAAAGAGTATGCTACAAATGTAGAATAAAGTTGCCAGTTTTTACAGATTTTTACAAATGAGTACAGCCATTGTTTATGTTTCTATTGTAAGAAAACAGAGGCAAGAAATCAGTTGTTTTGCTTGAACTATTTCTTTTAAAGCAATAATTTCATTTTTATTCATTAGGGTAACTGAATTAGGATTCAACTTACGTTGCAGGGACTTACAGAAGATAGCTGTACAAAAATCAGGATTATATTGTCATAAAACATACCATTAAATCTATTCATAATAATTTTCTTTGTCTTGATGGACTAATAAATGCTGGCGAATATCAAAACATCACCAAACCATTGAGTATACATACTGATAATGGCATCTTTTTGCAGTTAGATAATACGTCGTTTTATCGTAAAACTGATCAAAACTTAGTTCATTATATTTATGTGCATAACTTATAAAAGATATTTCTTTATAAGTTATGGGAAATATGAAATCTATATTTTATATAATAACAGAACATTCAAATCATAATTGGAACAAAACGTGATATTACAACTTTCTGAAGTAGTAATGGTACGAGTTTTTCAGTATTTTTTTCTTAAATTCATTTTCTTTCTTTAAACTACAGATGAAAACAACAGAAGCTTCTTTTTACTATCAAATCAAAATAAATAATAAATTATCAGTAAATACATCATAAAGATATTGATAAATGCAATAAGAAACGTTATAGAAATCAAATTAACCAGACGCCAATATCTAAATATGGAAAATACGGGCATAAGAACTATACAAACATGTTGGAAATCAAACAAAAACCGCCCTTGTATTATAATTATAAAGATTAAACTTAAATAAACTAAAATAAGATAAACAATATTGCATATTGAAAGAATTCTTAATGTCTGTATATGAATCATAAAATATTTGTTATACCACTCCTACTACTAAAAACCACTGTTTTATGATTGCGATGATGATGTTGATGATGGTTTGGATGATTGAAGTATATTTTTACGTTAGTGGTTGTATATAAAAGACTGTGATATGTATACATATGATGAGTAAGATAGTGTATATACGTGAGTATAAACATCGCGATCGTCTTCGTTAAATAAGACAAAACTGGTAACAGTTGTTGGAGTGCATACAGACAGGACAACAACAACAACAACAGAAAGGAACATTTTTGTTAGAAAATACACAACACCAAAAACATGATGTGTCAGTGGAAAATAAAACTAATCATTAATATTGTGTTAGTGTGTTTAACAGATGCTCTACCACCATCACAACCACCACTATTTAAAACAACAACAACAACAAATGAAATTACTGAAGATATTCGAAATGGTATTGGACACCATCAGGTAAAAAAAAAAAACTTACTTCAAATTATTTTAGATTGTTATGTTTAAAACATAAAAAGCAATTATAGAATTTGGAAACAATATTGTTATCAATTGAAGAACGTCTTCGTAATTTAGATCAAATATATTCAATACAATTAACAACAAAGTTACACGATAAATTTGAACAATATCAACGTAAATTGGATGCAATCGATATGAAAATTATGCATTTAGAATCATTATTTATGTTAAATTTAGATAAAATATCAGAAAATATTAGTATGAAAAATTTTAAAGATGATATAAGTAAGACGAATTTTATTAAAAAAATCGATGGTATTTATGAGAGTTTAGGGCAACGTTTAAATTATTTAGATCGTAAATTTGATACACAAACAATTAAAATTAATACAAAATTAGATACAATTACAAATTATTTAAAACAAATTGAAGAAGGTATGATACAACGTGATGAAGATATTGAATCAGAATTATCAGATGCTATTGCTGCTATTGATGATTTAAAAACAAATACGAATCTGATGGAAGAGAATATTTTAAATACAACACAAGAAAATTATGAGGTAGATAATTTGTGAATTAATTAATTAATTTTTCTAATTAATTGATTGTATAGATTGCTTTAGAAAATCGAAAAACATTATTGGAGACACATTTGAATTCAAGTTTAATGTTTAAAATGTTAATCGAGAAAAATACAGAAAATTTCGAAGAAATCAATCACAAATTGATAACAGAATTAGAAATCATCAATAATACAGACTCATTAATTAAAACAACGAAATTAGAATTGAAAGAAGAATTAAATGAATACGCTATCAAAGTATAGAAATTAATCTGTAATCATTTTAAAAATTAATTAATTAATTATTTTGAAGGTAAGTGATATGAATGCTGATAATTGGAAAACTGCACAATTATTACAACAACAACAAATCAATCTTGAGAGAATTATTAATTCGACAAAAATTGAAATACAAAATGGTCTTAGAGCTTTGATTGTTTTGATTGGTAAAAATTATAATAAAAATCTAACAAATAAAGGTAAATTTAAATAAAAAAAAAAACTCTAGATTAAATTTAATTCGCTTAATTAATTCTAGATAAGACACAATTAGATGTTTTAAATAATAAATTAGATGCAAATTTTGAAAAAATCTTTACAGCACAAAATCTATTTTTAGATAGTTGTTATCGTTTACAAATGGATGAATCACAAATTGAATCGAAAATCAGTGATATTTTAGAGAAATTAATGGAAACGTTTGATAAAAAGTAATTATTCTCTTTATTTTAATTGTATTTGTTTGTTTATTATTATTATTATTATTATTATTTCTAGGACAGCTGTTGAAATTAAAGATATAAAAAATTTGGAAAAATCAATTAAAAATCACGATATACATATTATGAGGAATTTATATCAAATTGGTACAAATATAATTACAGTTTATGAAAAACTAATGAAAGATAATCAAAAATTTGATACAGATTTAAATAGTGCTAATCAAAATTTGAATGCATTATTTGCATTAGTACAAAATATATTAATTGATGAAAATAATGATGGTACTGCAATGAATATTAATGTAATTATACAACAAAGTTTATTATTTTATTTGTTATTGTGTAAATTGTACAAATCATCGTGTTCAAAAAAAACCCTCTCTTTGAAATGTCGTCATTAAATTGTCATTAAATTCTACTTTTCTTTTCGGCATTTATAGCTGTATTTCTCGAAAATCGAGGAGGAATGTCTTATTGAAGTATGTACGGTTAGTTCAGAAATATTTGGAACTGACTTGAATTTCATTAGACATCACTTGTTTTGCAAACAATGAATGGCAGATATTCCCCAAAACGTTTGTAGACTGCCAATGACTAGTGGATGTGAAAGATTGGTCCATTAGAACTATCATTGTTTTTATTCACTTAATATCGGTCCACAACCCACACGTTGGGAACCACTGATCTAGGAAAAACAAGTATAGCTCTTTTTAAATACATAAGGATCAATTACTATCTACTCGTTGGCCATATATAGTTCACTAGCTATTACAAAACTAACTCATTGTCAATGTAATAACGAATCTGCTACTCGCTGGGGTAGTGCAAGTTTAGTTTACGACTGGGCTTCTTTTCGCGCTACTCGCTAGGGATTCTACTGTTTGGCTGGTATACTCGTTGTGTATAATAAATTTAGATAGTTCTCTCGCTGTGTTTAATAGTCCGATGTAGTTTATGCCATCCGTTGTGCTAACTTGTACTCAGCAAATAGGTCAGTTTTACTAGCTGTGTGTAATATCGACTCCTACTGATTAAAGTCGCTTTCACATCTAACGAACGAATGCAAACACTGTGTGAACGACAAAACGTTGTCGATAGTTCAAAGGAAACTATTCGTTCGTGTTCACATAATTTGGAGCATACCGTAAGCTCATAGAGAAAAAATTAGCATTAACCAGTCTTACGGTTTTGAAAGGGTGTTTCTCTCGATCTTACTTCAACTTATTTGGAAGCCATTATGCTGTTCTTTCAATCCGCTTATTGTCCGTACTTCAAACTAAACTATTCATTATAGCGTTTATTCACATTTCCCTAAACATCACACCCCCAAATGTATCTGATAATTTATCAGTGATAAATACGAAACCCCTCTAAAAATGAGTGTTATTGGTATTTTTCCATATGTTCGTATTAGAAATACCAAGTCTGTATGCATCTTTAGAAATTTTAGGCTGATTTAAGAAATGTTCAATGTTAACTGAAAATCTTAAATGTGTGAACTGAAACTTCGAGATCTGTACTTAAGAACGCTCCTTTTACTGTATGGAACAGTAAATACTAATTTTACCATTAAATTGTGCCTGAAGGTAAATTCGTTTTAGGTTGTACAAGTACTTGTAAATTTAACAAGTGACGATGACATCTAACAACAAACACAGACGTTCTCTTTAAACTTGTACAGCTACAAACGATTCGCTAGAACTCCATAAGAATATTTTTAAGTATTCTTCAGTTCATCTCCAAACATTGTAGAATATTTTCTAATACAATTGTAAAGACTTACTAAAGACAATCCAAATATTTCTATTCCTCTTACATTTCAATACTAACTAGCCGGTATTTCTCTGGAAAAATCTATAAAATTCACGATTCCGATAAATTTGCAGTTTCAAATTGTTAAAAAAAGCTTATTTTCTAGATGCCCATCAATAATTTGAAAACCCTCTATGGAAAATTGGAGATTTTAAATAATAGCAGTGAAAAATTAATTAATGAAATTAAAAAAATATCAAACAATGATAACAATTTCAATCAAACATTAAATAGAATTGAATCAAAAATTCAAACTTTCTCTCAACATTTTTATAACAATAACAGTATAAGAGAAGATTTACATAAATTTAATAAAACAATAATTAATAATAATAGCAGTAAAGATAATGATGATAATGATGATGATGATGGAAAATTAATTAAATATCCAACAAATGTAGATGATTTAATTCAACAAGTATTTGGAAATGGTGTGATGAAAACACCAACAATTAACAATACAAAAGATACAATAATGAAAATGAAATGCCGTCAAAATTATTTAAATTTAATTGATGTACGTATGAATAGTGAGAATGATCAGGATAATAATGAAAATTGTCCACCTGAAGACACTAATAATTCAAGTGAAATTGAACAAATTTCAACAACAACCACTACTACTACCACCACAATAAAACCACAAATCGCCCAATTATCAACGACACCATCAACACCACAACAGAATTATGATGACATTAAATCAATTATTGATCAAATTATTATGGTTGATGAGGCATTAGGTGGAAATGGTTTAGAAAATGGTACAACACTTGAAATAATGAGAGTTAATTAAAAAATGTGGGTTTTTTTTTAATGTGTATCTGTTTGTTTTTTTTTGTTTTGAAATAAATATTAACACTTACCTCAATTTTTGCACTATTTTGGAAAATTGTCTGAGCTTTATGTGTAAGCTGTGCAAAACATGAACTAAGTGTACATAATTTCTGTCGGACATTAAATACAACATCTGGTTCTTCTGAATCCAATTCACCTAAATCAGACAAAGAAAATTTTAATTAATTGAAATCAATACGTATTTTAATGATTTTTAACTGAATATAGAGGTACCGTTGATTCTTATTAATTAGATATCTTTTATTACTATATTTGTATTGTAGAAGAATTAATTTAATTCCAATAACATTATTAACAACAAAACATGTAATCGTTGATGTTTGATAAATGATACAATTACAAACAATATATTTGTAGTTACATTTTAAATCAAATCTATAATCATTAATTAAAAACTAGACATACCTATAGATAGATCTAAATCAACAAAAGCTTTATCGAATTCTTTTTCTAATATATCCAACCATCTAAAGCCGACACTAGCCATTTTTCAGTAACCATTTATCACAAATGTCAATTTATGTTTGACATTTATTGACAATCCTCTCCGGCTGATTAGTGACAAAATTATAATCTAGGGATTTTCATTATCAAATCAATATAGCCAATATTGAAATTTTTTAGAAAACTATTGCAATTTCAATCATTTCAATCAACTTATCTCTACACTATTGAATTATTTTACAGAATTGTTGACTATTTAATACATATTTATGTTGGAAAATCTATTAATTATTCTTATTTTGAGTGTAGCTTTAATGATCATGTACTGTGTTTAGCAGTGACTATATTTTGATAGTCGATAACACAGTTTACTTTACACACTGTTGCCACATCTACAATTTGTAAAGTTAATTACAGATTTGTGGCCTAATCTGTGGTTATCGATTTGTCTCTCTTTATGGACACTTTTTTAACAGGGACACCTCTATAATATGGACTATTTATGTAATCCGGGATGACTTTCACAAGAATTAATGTAAAATGAACAGACATGGAAAATATACAGGACTATTGGGAACTCTAGCGCTTGAATACGCCATCTGACGGACAAAAAAGAAACTACTTTATTTAGGTCATTATTTTTTTGCTGATTGGAAATGCATTTAAAATAGCCAATGTTTACGAATTTTTTGTAAAGGAACTATTAAAGATAAATAGATAAAACTCAATATACACATAAATGTATCCTTAATGAACTAAAACGAAAAGCCACCATATTATTTGGTACTGTAGAAAGGCCGAGAGGGCTGTCTGGACGAACCATGTAGCCTTGGTGCCATGAGTGGATGTTGAAAGTGCCAGAATCTACAAAAATTCTCCAAAATAAAAAAATCGGATAGTTTTATAATCGGCAAATGTTTACGTATGAAATAGTCTAGAATGAAAAATATACAAATTTTTTTGAGTGAGTTACGGTCATTCAAAAGGAAAAAACATATTTTCTCATAAACAGTGCAGTTTTTCTGCTAATATATTGAAAGTTTTTGTATAGTGTTTTACTATTCTGGACGAATTTCCTGGTTTGCATAATTTTTAGAGGCTTAGAACCTCCATCGTCTGTCTACTCATCGAACCAGGCTTCGTCGTGAGTCCAGTCGACCTCCTCCAGCCTTCTGCAGCACCAAATAAGATGGCGAATTTTTCTTTTAGTTCATTAAGGATATATTTATATATATATTACTGATTGTGAATTGTGAGTTTTATCTATGTATCTTTAATAGTTCCTTTGCAAAAAATTCCTGAACATTTCCCATTTTTCAACACCAACAAATTAGAAACCCCCCTTGAAACCTTCTACGCCACTAAAATTCTGGTAGCAACTGTAGCAAGATAGTGTGTAAGCAAATTTAGCAATTTCCTGTACTAAAATCTTCATTTGTATAAATATTTAAATCAATTATAATAATACATATTTTAAACAATTTAAAATTATCCCAAATAAACTAGTACACTTTTTCACCACTAGGTGAAGCCACGCCCCCTCCAGAGTTCCCAATAGGGAAGAAAATAGGGATAAGCCGAAACCAAATAATATAGTGTGCCTTGCTCACTTTTTCAAGTCAAGAAATTACTACAGTGAGATACCGCTAGGGTCCATATAATGTATATGTCGACAGTTTTACCCAAGGCGACTGTCAATCTACTGTTTCTCTCATGGACATATAAAAATACATGGACTCCAAATCCCTATGCTAAACAACGGTGAAGTTTCGTAGACACCAAGTTTTAAGAACAGAGAATAGCGCCGGGGCAAGTATTGCGTGTGTTTGTTTATTGTTCAAATTGCCATTTGAGTACTCGCTGAGCGCCCAAATTGTTTCCACCTCCTATCAAATGTTTGAGCACTCTTTCACGCATTTTCACGTTTCTCATCTGCTCTGGCAGCTTTTTGACGTACCCCGGCCGTGTTCCGTTTGAACGCCCAGAACAATAAACAAATATACACATTATATACAATCTACCGAATTTCACCGGTTGGTTCTACCGATTTCATTTCACTTCGTAGATATACCTAGCAAAACTAACTCACGATCATTTAATAAGAATAAGACTACATCGACACCATGGACTTATAATACATGAACTCCAAATAGCGGAAGGGGGGAGTGTGACCTACCACACTTAGAGACAGATAGCTTGTGCCGGAGCAGTTTTATTCTTTCTAACTGATCGTGAGTTAGTGTTGCTAGGTAGATACGGAGTGAAATCGGTAGAATAAACCGGTAAAATTCGGTAGATTTTATATAATATGTATGTTTCTTTATTGTTCTGGGCGCTCAAACGGAGCACGGACGGAGTACGTCAAGAAGCTGTTAGAGCAGATTAGAAGCGTGAAAATGTATGAAAGGGTATTCAAAGACTTGACAGAAGGTGGTATTCAAATCGTGATTTGAGCAATAAAGAAGTACACGCATGATGTGTATGCGCAAGCGCAGAAAGTTAGAAAGAGACTACTTGCTCCGGCGATATTCTCGCTGTCCTTAAAACTTGGTGTGTAAGAAACTCCACCGTTGTTTAGCATAGGGATTAGGAGTCCATGCCCGACACAAGCAATATCTGTCTCTAAAAATGGAAGGCTACACTGGGCTACACTCCCCCCTACCGCTATTCGGAATCTATGTATTATAAGACCATGGTTTCTCTACAGGACTGATTGACCAATGCCACTGCCATCTTAATACCGATGGGGTGGGTATTGCTTTTGAATTCAGCGTGTTAAAATAAAGAGTGACGTCATCGCCTGCTATCCTATAGAGAGCAAAGCAGGTTGGCAATCCTTGGGTTTTACCGACTGTGTCTAGATAGATGTGGCAACAGTGCTTGTAACATTTCGTTAAACGTGTTGTATCAAATGTAAAAGTATAAATATAGAGGGGATTTGTTTGCGAAATTTATTTTTGATTCGTGTCAATGTAAGTTTTGTAAAAAAAAAGGAAGAAAAAAACACAAATCCATGCTCATTTTTTTAAAATAATAACTCAAGTGATTTAAAAATTAATTAAATAAATAAATGTGATGACTACTTCACGTATTGTACGTGGCACAAAGGCCCGAATTTTCTTTTATATTAGTGCAACATTGATTATAATTGCATTGATTGCATGTTATAATAATACATTAACACAATTAGAAGATATTAAGAAATCGAATGAGATATGCCATCAACAGGAAGAGAATCTTTCAATTCAATTACAAGGTGGATTCTTTTACTTTTTTTTTTTGTTTACCTTACCTATAAAATTGTAAATTGTTTAATTTATCTTTTATAGTGATCACTGATTATAAACAACGTTTAGAAAAATCATTGAAAACCGAGAAAGCTGAACATCAACAAACTAAAAACGATTTAGAAAATAAATTGAATGATGAACGTATAAAAAATGAGAAAAGTTCAAATGATTTAAATTTACGTTTTACATCATTACAACAACATTTCAATATTTTACAAACGCAACATGATGATATTAAAGAAGAATGTAGTAAAACACAAAATAAACAATTGAATGAAATCAATGATTTACAAGCGAAATTAAATGAAATTCAGGAAGAATTGAAGAAAATTGAAAATACAAAAGAAAGCTTAAAAACACAATATTTACAAATACAATCGGAAAAAGAACAATTAGAAAGACAATTGAAAACAAATACAAATACAAATAATGATAGTGAAAGTCGTATTAATCATTTAACAAAAATTAATCATGAATTACAACAAGAACTCAATCAATTGAAAGTAAAACATTTATAATCTTCCTTTTAAAATCTATTCATATTTTTTTTGATTTTAGGAGAAATGTCCAACATTCGAGGCACTTCAAATACCAAATTTACTATCATCACCATCATCATCATCATCATCAATAGCACCACATAATGTTGCTCTAGCTATACCAAAAATATCAAATATAACAACAAATGTGACACGTTCAACAACGGCTGCCTCAAATCGTGATCATTTAAATAATGCACAACCAATAGTTGTACCATCAGTTACACCAAAAAGTACAAAAAATAATCGAATCGATAAAGATGATGATAATAATGATAGAAAAATACCAGAAGGTGTTGTACCTGCACCAGTATTTGATAATCCAGCAAACACTGGTGATAATAATGATGGTAATAATGTAAATGAAGATAAAAATATCGAATTAGGAAATGAACCAATAAATAGTCGATATAGGAATAAAATTGATAGTGAGATGAAAAATGATAATGATAATGATAAAAACAATAATAAAAATATTCGAAATGATGATGTTGGTTTAATAGTTGATGATAATGCTGCAAATGAAATTGGTGAAGATGTTGATAATGTTGATAATATTGATAATAAAAATCATCAACATATCGATACATTAGGTGATGGTAATAAAGTTTATGATGATCATCAAATGGAAAATATAGATGATGGTACATTTTTTTAATTAATCGTATTCTCTTATCTAGTCATCATCATTATTAATTTTTTTTTTTTTTTTTTGAATTAACAAATCTTACTATCTAGTTGAGAATTGCTGATCTTGATGATTTTTGGTATAATTGGGGTTCAAGTTCGCCCATTGCAGTTTTTTTTTCAAATATCTCCAAAACGGCTTGAGATTTTTTGACGATTGCAAAAATCGATGATAGCGACATCTAGTGGTTATTATATAACATAAACAGGTTTTCTGTGCTTTATGGGGATGGAGGTAATTGGGGGTGAATTCCGACTAAACAGATTTTCAGAAAATTTTGATTGGACTTCGTGTCATCAATCCTTATAAAATAGAGGGGTGTTGACTTAAAAAGTACTTATTCACTCACACTTATTGTGATTTGAATCGTCTAATCAAAGCTTCCCAAAATGAGCAATACCACTCCCTGGAGGGATGCAGTTGGAACGTTCCAAGGGAGCAGTGTTAGCCTTGGGAGCAATTTTTATTTCAATAGTATCCCTATGTAATACTGTACTTTTCTATTTGTACATTAGGCGGTAGGTCAAATAAGCCTGAACGGTCTAAACCACAATTTGCGCTACTTTACGATACATCATTAGGTCTCTAGATCACTTTACTATTGAGTTTTTGACATCATCAAAAACTATTAAGTCGTTTTGCGGATATGTAGAAAAAAATTGATTTTTCCAGTGAACCCCATTTTCTCTTAAAAATATCTTTAGAATGAATGACTTCCTCTATCTGTATACCCGAAAATCATCAAGATTTACAATAAGTGATAATGACTGTGCTAATGAATATGATTGAATATTTGTTAATTAATGATTATGATTTTAGATGATGAGTATCATGATCGTATGGACAAGCATAAGGAGTCAGTTGTCAGAAATTAATAATAAAAAAAAAACAATAATTTCTGAATGTGTTGTTTATTTGTTAAAACAAAATCTCATAAATTCTAGAATATATTAACGAACAAAAGTATTTAAAAAACAAAAAGTATTTGCAAAAACTTTAAATTTGCAATGATTTTTATGTGATACTGTTTCATTTCATTATTAAATTTCAATATATGTGTTGCCTAAACTATATATATGTATGTGTATAAGTATTGTACATATTTTATTTATAAACTTTATCAATAAAATAATATGAAAACGAAAATTGCACAAAGTTGCGTAATCTTTAAACGAAATTGAAATGGAATTAAATTTGTTTAAAAGTGGACATCTTGTAGACAGTCGCCGACAAATGGGGTCATCTTAATGTTGATAAACCCTAATATTCTTGTAAATAAGATTATCTAGAAATATTCAAGATAGTCTAGAATTGTAATGTTTCAAATTTGATGATATAATTTTTGCTAGTAGTGTGTTATTTTATTAATTTTGTCAAATTTGACGACATGTTGAATAAAATTAAATTTAATAATAATCATAAATTGACAACAATTATAAAAGAATGTATTCGAACTATTTGTAATCAAGACAGTGTTATTGCATTGGGTGATGTAGATATAAAACTTCATAAAACACCATCAAAACTTAGAACTGATACTGTACCATTAGCCAAATATGGGGGACGATATTTAGTCACGATGCTACCAGGTTTGTATTTATTTAAAGAGTGAACAAAAGCCGGGCCTAAACATTTTATCCGGCTCTAATGCAAAATGTTAATGTTAAAGTTCTATAATATACCCACATGCAGCAAATTTTATCACTCATTGTCAGCTTATTCTGTTGTGTTTTTGATAACTGATTAGGTCTTACTTGTAGTCAGGCAAGTGTTGTCTTATATTTGACTTTCAATTCTAGTCGAGGTTACTTTTTATGATGTTCAGTGTGATATGCTATTACGTGTTATGTACACTGAAATATGGGCTGTATTACGGAATAGCAACTAGAAATCTGGGACATTTTACAGAATTTTCCTTTAATCCTTATATCTTTGAACAATAAACCGTATTAGAATTAACTGTAAGGTCTTCCAAAATGAAAGTTCTATAAACTTATTGTTAGTTTTAAGTTTCTGGTCAATTCCTCAATCAGATTCGCATATTCACTGTTATTTGTGTTTAAGTAATTTTCCATAACACTGATTTAAAAAAAATAGAAGTGCGATTAGTGTATTAATAACAACAAGCCGGAGCCGGTTCCGGTGTCGGAGATGGCACTGGAAAAACGCTCTAAGAGAGAATACATGGGTTGAAGTTCAATTCTGTTTTTTTTTCTTCAAATGTCTCCAAAAGGGCTAAATATTTTTTGATGGTCCAAAAACTAAATAATTTCTGTGTTTTTTCAGGAGACAGTTATATGTTTGTTTTTTTTTTTCGGTTTTTACCCCTTTCTACTAGGTGATTAAACTTATAGACCTGAAATTTTTCATACAAATAGCAAATTAAAAAACAAAAACTACCTGAATTTTTCATATTATTGTTATTTAGGGTTGAAACGCTTATTGAGGAATGTATAACATTGTGGATGAATTCCGACGGGTTTTATTAAAATTTGATTTGCGGTTTATTTGAAACAATATTGAACGTACTTTCAAATGACTGTTGGTATATCAACCCTTGTAAAAAAGGGTGTTGATCTATGAAAAAATTGTCCAATTTCATCTATTAAACGATGTTAATGATAGACATGGCTATCGTATATCTACGTTTCCATGTTGGGAAATGATCCAAATATAAGTTTTACATGGTATATAAGTTGAAGCGACCACATATTGCATTTAGTGATTTAATAACAGTTACAACGGTTGCTATAAAACCTTTATTGACAGCAGTGTTTAGTGCTTATTGGGTATATAATTTACCACCAAGTGAAATTTATAATATAGAAAGAGATCTCTCAGGAGTTTCATTTGAATTTGATACAAACTAAGATTTTCTTCTGAAACATGTAGTAAATCCTAATGGAGAAAAGTTAAAGAAAGACCTCCACTGATGAAGATGTAGAAGTGGAACGAACAACATCCCTGGCTGTTCTAACCGAAACACACTCATGGAAGAGAGATAATTGAAAAAGTAGAACTTATAAGAAATTATCACTCGAAAATATACAACATGATTCCCATAAGTTGAAGTCAGTGGTCTAGTTTTATAAATAGAAACGGCAGTGTTCTGGCAGAGAAAACAAATCAGCTGTTGAGAAAAAATACAACATTTGATGAAGCTAGACGAAACAAAATGATTGTTTAAAAAATTTAAAAGCCATCGTAATATTGTATCGTGAAAAATAGTTATGTTTGGCATAAAACTCTCAACGAATAATGGAAAAGACGTTAAAAAAAGTAGATACCACAAAACATACACATTATCGCAACAAAATTGCAATTGAAGAATAATCGCTTCTCGTGGTCGAAAAACTGAAGTTATAAAAGAAATTGTACCATTTGCAAAAGATGTTACTGATCTAAAAATTCTACAGCATCTATTCAACCTTTAGATGTCTATGAATTTCGTCAATGAGAAAGATTTGCTAGGCAGATTTCGGACAATGTACCTAAACTACAGTCCCTGGCACTTAAACAGTTTTCTTCTCCAAAAGATACAGAATTGTTTAAATAAGCATGGTATCTCAGTAGTTTTTTATTCTTTTGTTTTTTTTTATGACCTAATATTGTAATAAAATGACCACATTGAAATAAACACTTATTTCTACTCGTATTTGAATTTTCCTAGAATGATAAATTACATCTAAATTTCAAACAACACAAGTGTTGTGAAAACACTCACTGTATGCATATACAGACTTGGCGTTTCTAATACAAACATAGAAAAAAATGACATCGCCACTTAAGGTTTCGCATAAGTTAGAATAAGACAAACAGAAAATAAGCAATCAGATGTCTTAATGCTTTCCATACACGCTCCGGAAATACTCTTATTATGAGTAAAAACTGTGCAGTCTTGACCTTCTGGAAATCACCTTAGGAAAATCTGAATCCCTTTCAGATCGGACCATGGAAAGAGGGTGAAAGTCAAGAAAGAAAAATGTATAACTATAGGTCTATGTACAGTTCAGAAATGTACAGTTATTTCGCACCGATTTTTCGTTCTCATTAGTCAGTTTGTCCTCACAAGATTTCCATAGCGTGTTTAGGGGGCCTTAAGAATGCCTGATATTGTCATCACTCACATTTCACTAATAATCACACCCTCTTCAAGTCTTAATTTCTAACTGTATTCAATTTGCTCTCCATGTGTCATTTTAATAGCGGTGGTTCTTCAGTATCGTATCGTCTGGTTCATTGCAATATACGCACCTGGAGTCTTCAACGTTACCCATACGGTATAAATAGTGCATAAAACTCCCATGCCTTTTGTTAGGAAGTCATCCACATCTCCTCTGCGTCGATTTCTCCAGGTATCTACTCAAGGGATTAGGACTCTTGCCCATCCCTAGTATCTGCTCCATTTCCACTGTCTTACTATTTATGTTGTGTAGTTTTCTCTTCGCTCCCCTGTATGTTTTGCCATCTTGTGGAGCAGCTTAAACATTGAAAAAGTAATAAAATTGTTATTATTTAGGTGCAGGAATCGGTCCAGAAACGACGAATTATGTTCGTGATGTTTTTAAAGTAGCTCGTGTTCCTGTTGATTTTGAAATTATCGATGATGTCGATCAATATGGTCATAAATTAAATGGTAATGAAGTTGTTAATCAAGCTATCACATCAATACAACGTAATGGTATTGGTATAAAGGGTAATTTACAAAATATCTATTTAAAAAATGACAATACAATTCTAACACCGAATGTTGTAATAAGAAATAAATTAGATTTATTTGTTTATTTAATTCATTATAAAAGTTATCCAGGGATATGTTCAAAATTTTCCGATTTAGATTTAATTTTAATACGACAAAATACAGAAGGTGAATATGCTATGTTAGAACATGAATCTATTAATGGTGTTGTGGAGAATTTAAAAGTTACAACTAAAGATAATATTGAAAGGGTTGCTGAATGGGCATTTGAATTTGCTAGGAAAAATCAACGGAAAAAAGTTACAGTAGTTCATAATAGTAAACACCTGTGAGTATTTTATTTAAATTATACCTACTTGTTTCTAAATTTACACGGCACTGTAAAACTGTGGATTTACACACGTGAAGTGACTCTCCGTATAGATCGAGGAACAATTTGTATAAAAATATATTATATTTCTAATCATTTCGAATAAAACAATTGATTTGTTATTTGAACTATTCAGATTTCTATCAGATAGTATGTTTCTGAATATAACGAAAGAAGTGTCTGAACGTTATCCAGACATAATCTTTGAAGACGTCTATGTAGATCGTTGTTGTAATAAATTAGTAACTGCACCACATCAATTCGATGTCCTATTAATGCCTAATTTGTATGGTACAATTATATCAAACATTATCTGTGGTTTGGCTGGTGGACCAGGTCTATATTGTGGTACAAACTTTGGTACTAATTATGCTGTTTTTGAAACAGCAATCAGACAAACAGCATTAGAATTAAAAGGTACTTGGCTTAAATATTTTTTCCCTCATTGGCTTTTATAAAGTAAATTTTTATTACAGATCGAAATATTGCAAATCCAACTGCAATGTTATCAGCAGCTGTTAATATGTTAACTTATTTAGGTAAACACAATCGTGCTAAATTGATAAAAGATGCTATTTATAAAACTTTAGTTGTTGATAAAGTTTGGACAAATGATATTGGAGGTGAAGCTGGTACTAATGATGTTATTGATAACATCAAAAAACATATAGAAAAAGATTTACCAAATTATGACATTTTTTAGAGCAATTCTGTACCATAAAGTTTGAAATAAATGAATTTCCCTTCAATTATTGGCTAATATTTTTCTTATTTTTCCTATAAATAGTTTTGAAAGCTAAGAAAACCCTTTCGTTCCTAGGTAATCATTTAATCGTTCGATATAAATTGCTTAAGAAACTAAATATATTTCTTATCGAATCCTTATTATTCTTGATTCTTAACTGGCATAATTAGGATTAATTTAATTAAATTATCAATGCAACTTTTCTGAAAAGTTATATAAAGATGAGTAGTTGAAAAGATCAAGAAGTCACATTAGAAGTATATTTAAAGTCTAATGTGCCAGTTTCAATGTGAGTTTGTGAATTATTTTGTATATCGTTGTTTTATTGAAGATGTCTTTGATGGATGGATCGAATTTCATTGCTTGGGCGGCCCAACGTTCTGCTAGTAGTAATAGCCAAAATTTAACAATTGTCGATAGAGCGCTTCCTGATATTGTTCACCTAATAAATCCTTATTGGTATAAATACCCACCTATGTCCTCATTATGGTACGCAATTTTGGGATCTATAATTGGTATACTTGCCGTTGTTTCTATCATTGGCAATGGTATGGTGATTTATATCTTCTCAACTACGAAAGCATTGCGAACACCATCTAATATGCTAGTTATGAATTTGGCAGTGTCTGATTTCTTTATGATGTGCTTTTTATCACCATCTATGGTAATTAATAGCTATTATCAAACATGGGTCTTAGGTAAGTTTATTTTTTTGCTTTTATCAAACAGTTGAATATTTGAAGATGAAATTTTTGCTTATAGGACCAATCCATTGTCAAATTGATGGTATAACCGGAGGTCTATTTGGATGTGGCTCAATATGGACTATGACATTTATTGCTTTGGATCGATACAACGTGATTGTTAAAGGTTTAAGTGCAAAGCCTCTAACTACAAAAACAGCACTGTTGAGGATACTTATCATATGGACTATAGGGCTGTGCTGCAGTACAGCACCATTACTCGGTTGGAGTCGGTAAACAACCTTGAGTTTATCAAATTACGACACAATAGTTATTTAAATCATTTTCATAGATTTGTTCCAGAAAGCAACTTGACAGCTTGTGGTAATGATTATATGTCAAAAAGTTGGGTTGATCGCAGTTATATTTTAGTTTATTCCGTTGTTGCTTATTTTACACCTTTATCAACAATCATTTACTCTTACTGGTTTATTGTTAAAGCTGTAGCTGCTCATGAGAAATCAATGCGTGAGCAAGCGAAAAAAATGAATGTTGCCTCTTTACGATCATCTGAATCACAGCAAACTAGTGCAGAATGTAAATTGGCTAAAGTTGCTTTAGTGACAATAACATTATGGTTCTGTGCATGGACACCATATTTAGTTACAAATTATACTGGAATGTTTGAAACCATGGAACTTACACCATTATTAACAATATGGAGCTCATTGTTTGCTAAAACGAGTGCTGTCTATAATCCAATTGTATACGGAATTAGGTAATTTTAATTATTATAAATTTTAATTGATAATAACGTTTTGTAAATGTTCTAATAGCCATCCTAAATATAGACAAGCATTAAAGAGCAAATTCCCGTCTTTGGTATGTGGATCAGAACCGAATGATACAACCTCACAGGCTTCTAATGTGACCCATGCTACTAATAGTGATAATGTAGCAACGGCTTAAATGTTGAAATTGTAATATTTTTCGATAATAATAAACCCTGCGAGCAAGTTGATAATGTTGTTTTTTTACTCCTCAAGACCAAATGTTTCCTTTAAAAGTTTGTGGTTGAATGGAAATTTGGTATGCGAAATCGACATATTTTGTGAGATTCTTAATAAACATAATAAGAAATAGTAGTCTAATGCTCAATGAGGCAGGCTAGCGCATGTGACAGATATAATAACATTCGTAGTTGCTATTTTTAATAAAGAATTAAAGAAATATAGTGACCGTATAATGTAAAAGCAAAACTTGGATGTACCCAATAACGAAGCTTCTAGCGCTTATAATTTCTCGTTCGAAGTGAAAGAGCGATCACGCAACTTGTTTCAAATGACATGTATTGGAAAACTACGAATAAAGAACAAGTTATCTGTCGTAGTGTATGCACTTTGTCGATTTTCTGCACGACTAGAAATCGTAAGTCTAGGACTCCACCACTTTCTAGTCGTGGCGACTAAAAAAATGTTCTAAATTTACAAATATACCATAAGGGTAGCCTAGTGAAACAATATCTACCAAATGGTGTATTAAATGTAATATAAAACCTACCACTATTTTTATCAAACGGAATTTGTCAAACTCCATTTGACAAATCAAGTATGGTATACAGGCAGTTTTTATTCCGGTAGACCTAATTTTCAGTATACTACTTACTTATGAAAGAATTTAACCTTCCTATTATGTATGGGTCAATCTGACCCAGTTTAGAATTATTCTTAGGTCCTAATTCTAAATTACTGAAAATATATGATATGTATTACATGTAATCCTCAGACATGTCTAACAGTGTATTTCTTTAGAATTACACATTATTCATTGCGTTTGTTTATAAAGAAAGTTAGTATCATATGTGGTGAATGGGTCAGTTTGACCCACTATAATTACTTTCATGAATTAGCACGTAATATATGTGGACAAAATAATTGTTGTTGCCGGGGTCTTCCCCCTATTTTATGTATAGCTGGTTGCTGTATCTTGCAGCTTTCCCCAGTAGTTGGGGACTTTCCTTTTCTAAGTGCAACGTATTACTTTATATTCAGACCGCTTTGATTTGCAAGTGAATTCTAGTGATATAAACATGGCTTGGCGTCGTCTGAGAGATCCTGAACTAAGTGATAGTGATGAGGCTGAAGATTTTAGTAGTGCAGAGGATTCTGATGAAGAGGATCATGTTCCGTTAGAAAGTGACCACAACGATGAATTAGAAGACGAAAGTCAAGAAACGCCAACTAGCGGTGTGGTTCAGGAAAATGACAATTTTAGAACACGTAATGGAACAGAATGGTGTCGAATACCGCCAAAAACGTCTTGTGTAAGGTACGTATTTCCTTTTTCTTTCATTATTGACAAATGTCTAACTCGATTACCATATTTACTTACAGCGCTGCCAATATACTTAGACCAGCTCCTGGCCTTACCAATTACGCCTTACATAGGATAGACAACTCAAAGTTATCATTGTTCAGATTATTTATCACAAAAGAAATATTAGACACTATTCTAAAAGAAAGCAATAATGAAATGCGAAGGGTAGGTGAACTAAAATATAATAATTTCAAACCCATTTCTGCTCAGGAACTAGATGCATACATAGGACTGTTAATACTAGCTGGGGTATTTAGATCTGCAGGAGAATCTTTATCTGAATTATGGGACGACAAAGACGGCCGGCCAATTTTTCGAGCTACCATGTCTCTACAACGTTTTCATACTATTAGCCGATTTTTAAGGTTTGACGATAAAGCAAACAGGCCTATCAGACGTCGTCATGACAAACTAGCAGCAATTAGATCAGTGTTCAACATGTGCGTGAACCAATACCCAAAAATGTTAGTACCACACGAATCAGTAACTGTTGATGAACAATTAGTTCCTTTTCCAGGAAACTGCCCTGTTAGGCAGTACATGCCATCCAAACCGAGAGGAAAATATGGAATAAAATTATGGATGCTTTCTGATGAAAACTGCATATGTTTATTCCGCAGAAGAATGTACCGGAAAGCCTGAAAATGGACCACGAGAAATCAATCAAGGGAGGAATGTAGTTTTGCGATTGGCGAAAAACTTGGAAGGTAGTGGCAGAAACATTACGATTGACAACTTTTTTACTGACCACACATTAGCCACCGAACTTCTGAACAAAAAATTAACTTTAGTTGGCACCCTTAGAAAAAATAAAGCAGAAATCCCTAAAGAATTTCTCCCACGTAGTGATAAACCTAAATACTCCTCTATGTTTGGTTTTCAGCCCAATATAACCATCACGTCATATGCCCCTAAAAAGAATAAATGTGTGATATTGCTGTCATCTATACATCATGATAGTAGAATTTTAAATGAAGAACACAAGAAACCTGATATAATAATCCATTATAATCAAACAAAAGGAGGTGTGGATACAACGGATAAACTAGCTAGCACTTATAGTTGCAAACGAGGTACTAAGAGGTGGCCAGTATGCCTATTTTATAATATGTTAGACTTGGCTGCTATAAATGCTTATATTTTATATACTTACGTTCATCCGAATTATAACTGCAACAAATTATATAAAAGACGTTTATTTCTAAAAGATCTGGGCTACGAATTAACGGATACATTACGTCAAGAAAGAAGTACTAAGAATATACAACTAAGTGTGAGAAAAAAAGTTGACGCGGTTGCTGTCTCAAGTACATCGAGTGAATTGAAACGAGGAAGATGTAAACAATGTGGATCTAAACAGGAAAGAAAATCAAGCAAAAAGTGTACCTCTTGTAATGTGTTTGTATGTCAAGACCTTGCCAATATATTGTGTAGTAATTGTATTGAATAATATGTTCATTATTTTCAGTTAGTTACAATAAGTTTTCTTTTAATAAATAATACAATTTTTGTGTAATTATTCTTTTCTGCGTAGATTTAACCCTATTCAGTATTACATAATCATAAATTGATACTTATGTTAAGGGAAATTACACGACCAAATAATAATTTTAATAAAAAGGTGATAACTTTACCCTGGGTCAATGTGACCCATATACCAAATGTGTAATATCTTCGTCGACACAACAGAAAGGTTAAATGAGATTTTGACGATTCATTTTGTGATATCCAAGGGCTAATTAAGCGATCTATGCTGGAAATAGGACAAAATATTGCTGCCGCCTCTCGGGAGCGATTTGGTGGAAGAATCTGACGAGTGTACGATACTTGTGTCTTATATTATAATTAATTATTAATAAGAACCTATTTACTAACTACTTACTCAAGTAAATACACGTCTTTACAGGCACTCAGTTACACATTTTGTTTTAGAGTTCAGTTGGTTAAATTAAAATAGATGCAGGATATTATAGTTTTAATGTAACAGATGAATTGCGGTTATATGTTTAAACTATAGAGTCACAAAACCTCAAACAAATGATAATAATAGCTTAACTTTTAACCACCACTTATACTTTTTATAAATCGTTAATTGAAAGCTGAATTAATTATGAGGGTGCCGAAACAACTTTATTGGCCTTTTTTTTGTGATTCATTTTTTAGTTTTCTGTGATAGATGGTATATCAATTAATAAACGTTGTAACGAACCCCTAACTAATAGTACGATAGTGAACATGAGCCTAAGGGATAATATCATAGTAA
>JAZBGY010000534.1:0-54889 GCA_037414755.1 Lydus trimaculatus | reverse complement strand
ATGTTTCCCATGCTCCTGAGAAATACAGGAGATGGGGATGGTGTTTTGGAATTCAGCTACTGATTGGAGGGGTCTACAGCCCCCATTCTTACACATCTGGATGCCTAGTTTTTCTATATCTCGTTCTAACTTTTGGAAAAGATATGATGAGGGCGGTGATCATGGTTTTTCCTATATTCTCACTTGGCTGACGCAACCTGTATGTAGGAACATAACTGCCTACTGAAATCAACAGATTTCTACCACTTTGTTAGATCGTCGAATATCACCCTTATACAATATTGAAAATTAAAAAAAAATGAGTCATTGTTGTAATAAAAATAGCATACCCATTGTTGAATAAAATTGTTAATCATACATACTTGAGATAAGAATAAAAACAATAACACATAATTTGTCTAAATAACAAAACAGATCCGCATAGTCAGCATTATACACTTTCAATGCCAATTATTTCCTAGAATAAAAACAACCCTGCCGTGTCACTGATCTTTACTTACAATTAATTATCAATAAATAGGACGGTTATTTTGATTACAATTGATCGTTTTCGATCTTTCCATTTAACAGCAAATAACAATTTCGAAATAGTTATTTGCGTTACAAATTTGGTAGTCCAGGGATGAGCTTAAGAATGTGGAGGATTTGTGTAGTAGATGTCCAAAGTGACCAGACGTCCCGCTTTTCGGTGTTATGTCCCGTTGCCCACTGAAGGTTCAAAAATATCCCGCGTTTTTTGATAATTTTGCTATTTAATTGAGACACGTGTGAAAAAACAAATTCGTGTAATCTTCTTTTTTTTTTGTTACATTCTTCGTTCGTTTGTGAAGTATGAAAAAAATGTATTAAAAGGTAGAAAAACACCTCTACGTTATTTAAAGTTAGTTTTAAATTTTGATAATTGATCAATTCGTGTTCTCGATTGAAAAAAGTTGTCCCGTCCCGTCTTGGCTCTTTGGAAATCTGGTCACTTTATAGATGTCGTCACGGGCTGAAAGCCTCTCAGGCCAGGGAAATAGTTATTTCGATAAGAAAGCCGATAATACATATGAAATAAAGAGGTATAAGGATTTGATTGTTATATCAAGAGATAATTGCCCTTTGAGATAGTGAGCCACTAACTATAATGCAAACTCAAACCTTTGCAATAGAAATCGCAAAGGTACACAAATATCCATATTGACAGGCAGCCAGGCGATGTTAAAAGTTCTCAAGGTCTATATATTTGAGTCAAAAACTAGCACTGACATGGGTTCCACGGCAATAACTTTCTTAAAAGAACAGAAACTATGGCTCCACTAATAGGTTCTGAGCCATATTGTAGAGTAGCTAAGACCCACAAAAAGCAGGAAATCAATGAGGTGAGAATGGATTACAAATATGTTCCGCTGGAGGCACTAACAATAAATAGGAACGAACTAAGACTTGTAACGGGACTCTTAACTGGACACTGCCCAGTAAGATACCATCGTAAAAGCTGGACAAATCAGACAGTAAAAGAGAGAGATGTAGACTATGTGGATTAGAGAATGAAAACACCCTGCGACACCCTGATTATTCACATAAAACTCACTCACCTATGTAGTGACTCCATCTTACCTGCTGAAATAGGGATGAAAAGTCTTTCAGAAAGATAGTTAGTTTTGCTAAAAAGACAGCTTTGTTGGGATATCAATAGAACAGAGCTGTGGTGGCAGTTCAGGAAAGACGGCCAAACGACCCCATTAATCTAATCTGTCGTTCAAATAAGAAAATCTAGTAATTTACAACAAATAGTAGAACAACATCAATGCCAGCCGAAAGACGCTTTTCTTGAAAAGTGGGTAAGTTTTGTCGAGTGTAGAACAAGTTACTTTTGATTAAACTGTATATTACTTGTGAATTGTTATCTAGGAAAAGACCTTAGAATTATTTTCCAGTTTAATACAAAAATAAGGAATTTGCACCTTTACGTGAAACAGTCTGTATAGAAGAATTTCATTAAATACAAACACTATAAAATCATAAATTTTCTAATAAATCATGCAACAATAAAAAAACTGAATACACACACGAAAAAAAAACAACATACTTATCAGTAGGAGACGTATAAAATAATTTACAAATGATAAGACGCAATTTTGTTTATCGATTTAGGAACTATTAACTAAAATTTTGTAATAATTCTATAATTGCATATACGATTAATTAAATCAAATCCATCCAATTAATGTGTAGGATTTTCATATAATTTTACCAAATTCGTTAAGATGAAAGTTTTCAAATAAAACTCGAAGGTCTACAACTTAATTTACATTGTTACAAATAATTGAACAAGAAACGAGAAAAATTGCACGTATACAGTTCTGTCATTTTAATAAACAATTATTTCACAATTCCTGTTACACATACATACATACATAGTATACAGGTTGAGACATTTCTACTAGGAAGATTCTACCAGTCATCTGTTTTCAATTTAAACGAAAGCTATAAGACTGTCCCGATTCTTGTAGTTATTCCTATATTCCTAGATCTCAACCTGTATACATAAATACAAGATACAAGGCAACTCAAGTATTAATTTACAAATGTTCTAATCTATAAAGGAGCTCAACCCTTTTATAAAAACAGCTTATTTTGCACATTGAATTCTAGTTCAATGCATAGATGAAGGATCGATGAAAACGTACAGCTTTATTTGAGACAACCTGTATATAAAAATAAAATGTTGTTAATTATTACCTGACATGCGGAATTCCTATACCACCATGGAGTATTTTATAAAGTTTACTTTCATATAATAATTGGGGATGTCTTGCTCTAACTGATTCAAGTTTTACTGCTACTTCCTGTAAAATAAAAGTGAAATAATTTTTGTTTTATTTGAAAATTATAATTTCACACATATATAGTTGGCTATAATTAAATAAAAATGACTAATATTTGTTTCCTTTCCCCCTAAAAAGATGATGATAAAGCGACGATATTCTACAAAACCATAATGATGGGTGATTCGATAATTTTTGTGCAATTTATTGATAGAAAATAACAGAAAAATAACAACCATGATTGTGAAATGTTTTGTAAGAAATTCTCCATCCATATCCTGGTCGATGGTAACCTACTTTTAATACACAGTTAGTTACAAAACAAAAATAATGTATCACACTTGTAATATAGTTGGCTATGGAAAAAATTTTCCAATTAATCTATAAATCCAATCTGTTGTATAATTAATTAGGCAAAATTAATTTATTTTAATGCAAAAAAATTGTATATAAAAGAACAATTTTGAGGGAGAGAGGATTGATATGGCTGCGCCATTGTTAGATCTCTCTCATTGTCACACAAAAACCATTTTATATAACTCCCTGTATATGTTAATCTAACTTGTCTGTATAGTTTTTTCTCTCCTCTCTTGTCTATTTTACAGATAATTAATGTAAAATCTAGAATTTTCAATCAAACAAAATACGAAATTAATTAAAACTTACTTCACCATTTGTAATATTGATGCCCAAATAAATATCACCAAACGATCCACTTCCGATTTTACGCATTAAGCGATACTTGCCACCAACAATAAATTCCGATTTACTTATACAATGTGATGCCATATTTTTTGTAAATTATTGTCTATTTAGATTTCTATTCGAAAAATAGTTATACAAAACAAAATAGAATAAAAATCAAACGTGTTTTGTAATCAATTTTGTGATAATTAAATTGACGGATTAAATCAATTTTTATTTTTTTTGATAAGAGAGAAGTTTCCAACAACCACACACACACACACAAACAACTAAAACATCCAGCACGCCGACATATTTGTTCTCGTTGACTCGCTGTCTTCTCTTTACACACACACTGACTGATCGGTTGAGTAAATGACGTCACAATAACAACAACAGCGCCTCTATTGTTGAATTCGATGAATCAATTGGGAGGTTATTTGAGATAATTTGAAAAATTATTATTTGTATTTTCGATTGAATTACAATTGTATTTATGGAATTTTCAATTTAATTGGGAGAAAATTTCATCTATTCAATATGTTTATATACATATATGCAAGAGAAATATGAAATATTGTGACACAACCAGATTTCAAACGTTTACCAACTGAATAAACAAAAATTTGAATTGGATGTTGTTAAGGTAACAACATAGCTACAAATAGAAATCCAAATTAAAAAAATATTGAATAGTAAAATTAACAAATGAATTTAAAATAACAAGACCAACTTGAATACGAATCAAAAATAATAAATCTTATTGACAACGAATTAAAATCATAATTTGACTGTTATGTTATAAAGTTGGTAATCATACAAACAATGCTCGATAACCATAGTATGCAAAAAAATGCGTAGTTGCCAATATCACTAGTAAAACAGCACTTCTCTACTTTTACCAATAAACTAATGCAAGATAATCGTACTAAAATTCTTAAATCTGTAGTACAAATAGTTAAAGTTGTATTTCTAGGCTTTACTTGAATATTATTTTTATTTTCTAAACCTTTAGATGGCAATTTGACAACGTCTAGTCTACGCGCATAGTTTTACGCACCTTTTAAACCACTGAACTCTATACATCACTGGGATAGTAATTAAAATGGACAAGGTCGAAATCTAAGGAAAGACTGATGTGGGACTTTCTTCATCTCTTTTTTACTCTACAATTGTTTGTTGATTTGTTTGTAAATTTCAAGGTATTTTTTGTTGTTGTTTTAAGCATGAACATGCTAAAGTCAACGATCAAAGATTATATATAAAATTAGTAAAACAATTATATGGTCCATGTCAACATGTTGTGGCTTAGTTTTCGACCAATGTATTTGTTTGAGAAATCCCCCCACACGACCATCTAAGAGGGAAAGTATAAGTTGTGCCTTTTATTTTTATAATAGTATTCCCTAGAGGTTTAATCCACTCTCGCTTTCGACTTTATAGGTATTTTTTAAAGAGAAAAAAGGTGTTCCCCCAACACATGTTTTTTGTTTCCCTTATGTTCAATTGATCTAAACTTTGATTCTATTACAAATAGTATGATAATGTAATACTTACCTGTTTCATTTTCCACTATTCACTTTTTGCTTTTCTATCGAATCGCATAACGATCTTCAACGTAACACGTCCCAGCTAGCAGAATCACGTCTTTTTGACGTGATTTTTTAGTCATTAGCTAGGTCAATTCACCAAAAAAAGTGACGTGATAATGCCGTAATATTGACGATAATATGTCACAGCCAATCGACGTACGTACGGCACACAATACGGCGTCCTTCATGATATTTGGGCAGTTCCTGCACATTTTTCCACGCGAAACCGCTGTTTTGATTAGAAAACAAATTTGAATCGAATTCCGACTATCGAAATTTGTTTGCAAATAGATCCATATATATGATCCTAACATCTAAACAAACGAAAGTACAGAGACAAACACCTATATCGTAAGTTTTCTACAGTGCACCCTCTAGACGCTATTTGGCAAACTTTTTTTGCTAACTAGTCCATAATTAGTAAAACGTACCTTTATAGTCGTATAGTTTTAATTCTAATCACACAAAGATATTCAACTTACTATAAATAAAATAATGGGTATTAATAATTGTAAAAAGACTATTATTTGAAATATTTCAGTAATTACCGTTTAGTTGGAAGGCATGTAACTATTCGTTATGCGTTGTACTGCAAACCATTCACAAAATACTTACACTACACTACACTAACAGTGCTCTCTTAATATAACAAATAGAATTTAATTTTATAAACACTAATTATGGTGTTAACGTCTGAAACAATCAACAAGCATTGAAAAGGATGTCAGGTAACTTTATGGACGTAATTATTTATGTTCTGTGGTTAACTAAAGATTGAAAAATAATTTTCACATATATTTAACCTAATTACATCCAGTTTGACAGAAAAGATAAAGATAAATTGGACATAGCGTGATTTAAAGCTAACATAAAAATAAAATTACTGTTTATGGCGACATGAATTTGCACTAACAATAATACAACGCGTTTTGTAAATAAATGAAATTTACGTTATATTACTACTAGTTTAGTGTGGTTTAATGAATTAAACAGCACTTTTACGGACTTTTATACGATTTTATATCATTTTATAGCAAAGCGTGAAAAAGGTCTATGTTGTATGATTTAAATATTCCGCTACAGTAACACGTCGTGAAGTACGGTCATGCGTATTAAGCTGTCAGTTCTCATTGGTTCTCATAACCAACAATTTTTAGTCTCGTTCTCATTTTTAATTTATCTAAACGTTTATTAATCAAAAACCGAATTAAATTAATCGAAAATGTCGCTAATTATAAGAAATATCCCGAAAATACTCGGACAAGTAAGTAGAATTAATTTAATTGATTTCGTTGGTAAATTCATTGATGATATAATCTTCGATCATATATACAGGGGCTGTTCTAAATGTCGTACATAATTGAAATTTGTTTTTAGGCTCCACAAAATGTTGCTATTCGTACAATTCACAGTACATCGTCCTTATTAACATCTTCAGTAAGTTTATTAGGAATTTATTAGAAATTTTGATGATTAATCGAATTTTTTTGGTTTAATTTCAAGACTGGCATCACTGAACGTCCCGATTCTCGTATAACTTGTACGTTAATACCAGGTGATGGTGTTGGTCCTGAATTAGTCTATTCAGTACAAGAAGTATTTAAAGCAGCCGGTGTACCTGTAGATTTTGAATCGTATTTCTTTTCTGAAGTAAATCCAACATTGAGTGCACCATTAGAAACTGTTGCACAATCAATAGCAAAGAATCGTGTATGTTTAAAAGGTATATTAGCAACACCTGATTACAGCCATACCGGTGAATTACAAACATTAAATATGAAATTAAGAAACGAATTAGATTTATATGCGAATGTTGTACATGTCAAATCATTACCAGGTGTTAAAAGACGCCATGAAGGTATTGATTGTGTTATTATTAGAGAACAAACAGAAGGTGAATATTCAGCATTAGAACATGAGAGTGTTAAAGGTGTTGTTGAATGTTTAAAAATTGTTACTGAGAAGAAATCGAAACGTATTGCAAAATTTGCTTTTGATTATGCAACAAAAAACAATAGAAAGAAGGTGACTTGTGTACATAAAGCTAATATTATGAAATTAGGTGATGGATTGTTTTTAAAGAGTTGCGAAGAGGTTTGATTTAAAAAAAATATATATATATATTTATTCGAATTTTTCTAAAAATTAACAATTCTCTTACAGATGGCCAAATTATATCCAAAAATCGAATTTGAAAAGATGATTGTCGATAATACAACAATGCAAATGGTATCAAAACCACAACAATTCGATGTAATGGTAACACCGAATTTATATGGTAATATCATCGATAATTTAGCATCAGGATTGGTGGGTGGTGCTGGTGTTGTGGCTGGTGCATCTTATTCAGCTAATTGTGTAGTTTTCGAACCTGTAATTATAATTAATTCATAAATAACTTGAGATTGTTAATTAAGGAAATCAATTCTAGGGGGCACGTCACACTTATTCAGAAGCTGTTGGTAAGAATGTTGCAAATCCTACAGCAATGCTCTTATGTTCCGCCAAACTACTAAATCATGTCAATCTACCATTGTATGGTGCAATGATACGTAATGCTGTCGATCAAGTACTACGTGATGGTAAAGTACGTACCAAAGATATTGGTGGGCAATCAAGTACACAAGAGTATACGTATGCTGTTATTGGTAATTTGAAATTACCAAAACAGAATGCTTAAAACTATACTTCTAACGTATACTACAACCTTTTCTTTTTTGATTTATGAAAAAAATAATATTTAAATTGTGTAAATAATATGCATATGTTAGAATCTGTATGGATTTAAAATTGTTTCAGTATTCTGTTATTTTATCGTGACTTTCAGCTGTTAATTTATATGCGAACATGCTGAGGAATAGATTGTGAGAGAATAGGTTGATTTTTTTTTTATCTAGCAATATCCGTTTTGATCCGTCATTTCAATTTTGTCACGATCCTTTTTCCTTACTGTCTACATGTCTACTGTTTTGTTGAATTTCAGGTTGATGTACATGCAGATGCTTCAGAGAAGATTTTCTAAAGCAGATAACGTTTTCAGCCTGTGCTTCATAGATTTCTTAAGTCACACGCTACCTAACTGCTGGCGGTTCTTGAACGCCCAATGGGTGTGTTTACACTTGTACGTTTTCAACTTGTACTTTGAGTTCTTCGTGCGTTAAAGACTCTTGTGGAAGACTCATGCTGCACCGGTCGGTTATATACATCGCCGTTATTTTACCATCCCATTCAACTCGGTTTGAGACATGCCTTTGACGCACAAATGTTAACACACCCATTTCTGGTACCACTTTCATGTAATTTTTGCAAAATCTCGAACTACTTTTGATTCATGTAGTTCTTGATGTTGTTGTGCTGCCCATCTGGAAGTATTTTTGCTGTATAGTCTCAGTTGCAGCGCCTGGTTTTGACTAGTAACGTAACGAATGTCTTTGATCGACCATCCAACTGCTTACCCAATAGTGTACGCATGTTGCAAGTTTGGGTCAGTTGGAGATTTCAGATGAATGACGTAGTGCTTCCTCGATTTAGCCTTTGGCTTCGATTCTAGTCGATGGAAGTGTTGCGAAAATGTTTCGTATATTCAATTTTATGGATTAATGGGTCAAGATCTATTGGCTAGGAATTGAAGAAAGCTTCTGTGGTGTTTGGCGGCTATTTAAAAGGTGTGAAGTCCCAGTTTCACATTTTGCAAACTATGCGTTTCTTGTATATCGGTAGAATCTCCGAAATAGGTACATCACTGAAAAACAAGCATTAGCCAATCTTACGTTTTTCACATAAGTTGAAGTGAGATCGAGTGAAACATCATCTGACCGCGTGTTTTGTTTCTATCTCACTTCAACTTATTTACAAGCCATAAGATTGGCTAATGCTTGTTTTTCAATGATGTACCTATTTCGAAGATCTTTGCGGTATAAATCAAAATGCTATAAACAGCTGTTATCTGAAGTTCAGGCGTTGCTAAAAACATGAATAGAAGTTTGCTTGGTTTTTGTCGACTTTATGCTTAGTTCTAGTCAATTCCTTAAAGTCAATGGGAATTTTGTGAATTTGAGGAATATTTAGGAATTCAGTATCGGTAAAATTTTTTGCTACTTTTTGTCTGAACACTGTTAGAAATGTTGGCTAAGTGTTCCGCCGATCTCATGCTTAATCTCCAGGAACTCATTGTCAGTAGAAATAACGAAATTGTCGCTGATCTTGCTTGAATTTTGCAAGACATTTTTGTGAACTAGTAGCAACTGGCAAGGTCTTTTTGCGAAATTCATTAGAAATTAATATAAATAACAGCAAAAAAGGCATTTTTTGCTTGAATAGTGAATACTCTTAGGAATTCTTTCAAATTAACAAGCATTACCACGGATTTTATGAGTTTTATTCCCACTCTTTAGTATTTTAGAACACGTAGCGCATTTTCACTCATTCTTATTTGGATTTTGTTGAAAGTGCTGGTAAATTGAAAGCAATTGGCGCGGTAATTTTTTGCAGAATCTTTAGGAATTCACAATCAGTACAAGATGTTCTTATGGGAAAAATCTATTCTATGGGAGGAAGCGCTCTGTTTTCAAGACTGAACATTACAAAATACATCGTGATTTTAAGGTCGTCTCTAAAAACCTAAAGGATCCAAATTAATAAATTTGGTATTCCTTATCTATCATTGAGGACTCTCCAGAATCAAGGTCTTAGATGCTCGAAAGCTAAAAATACGAATGAACCACCTTTGAATGAAGAATCGTTTTTTCAATTCTACATAGATAAAAACTAACAGATAATAAACCAGAGGCGAATCAGGAGACTTGTGAATGCTACATAGTCAAGGTCTTTGTGCATTCATCAGGAAATTATACGGTTATTTTACACTGAAATTATACATTTCCGTAATTTTGCAATTAACGTTTTTATAAAATCATTTCAAATTGAAGAAATTATAGAATCACTCCAACAAAACTTATTAAAATGATCTGAAGACAAATGGTAGAGACGTACCCACAAAAAGGAGTACTTTTAGAATGGGCCGAATAATCTTAAGAGAATTTTGGCTTGACTTCCAATAAAAACAAGTAACATTCTATTTTCAAAATTCAACTGTGGGAATTGAATGTTAATTGTGAGTGGGTAGAAAACTACGAATAACGGAAAATCTATTATCCAGCAATATTAATAGACACTTAATTTTTGTCCTAATAATGGAATTTTTATAGTTACACAATGTTTGTATAGTAAAACTAGAATGACATCAAAAGGTCCCTTTAGGAAACGAACGCTATTGATTTTACTCCAATAACAAAATGAAATTTCTCCCATAAAATCTTTCGTTTATTATAAAATATCATTATTTTTTTTTTGTTTTTGTTTAAAAAAGAGTGTGTTTATCAAACAATTAACTTGTTGAATTTTCTAATAAGGTAACGCAAGCGCTGTTTTCAAATGCATGATCAAACAATATAAAACGAATCAGTGAAGAAGCATGTGGTTTAGTGTGAAATATAGTGAAACAATATTTCAAATAACGCGTTCAATTCACTATTATTATTATTAATAATAATAATGTTTGATTTACAATTTAAATTTGATTACTAATTGAACAACATTCCTAGAAATATTGTTGAATTATACAATTTTCACTTTTCTAATATTTACTCATTTTATGAACTCTCACAATCAGTTTAAATTCTGTGGTATTTGTGCGCGTATTGGTCGAAATTTTCCAATAAAACAATTGTCATTTTGTAAATTAAAAGGTACGTGTGTGTAATTATTCTAATTTGATTGTTATTTATGTTTTTCACTAATTATATTGGCGACATCCACGTAAATCCTTCACTAGATTTGTATTAATACTAATTAAAGTCATTTGATATGGTACTATCGGATAAAACCTTAAGTAAATACGAGTTTTGCTTCATTTAGAATTCAATACGGAAAAGAAACGTAGATTCCCTATTTAGGACTAGTTTATAGCTTCAGGGTTCACCGAATGTGGCAATTTTTACGTAAAAATTATTATCACTCTTATCATTCGTTTCTTTTTCTTATTTAAAGTATTGGGGGTGTCATTTATGGTTTGTTAACCAGAGACGTACTGCTCAATAACAGATCCTATAACGATCAAGTGCAGTCGCACTGAAAATAATTGTAATAGTTATTTATAAGTTTGCGACAAAACTAATTGTACATTGCGGTAAATTATATAAATAATGTGTAATAATAACGAATTTAATATTTCCTGTATTCACATTAATTTCTTTCAATTCTTTAGATGGGACAATTTTATAAAATAAATCAGTGTGGTTTGTAATAAAGAACAAATCTTACATTGTCAACAATAAATCGATCACTTTGTTTGTGTCACTTTTAATACGATAGGTATTTGTCTAGTGAATCAACAATAGATTATTACAAAAGTCGAATGAAGACAGATTGAACTTCAGGTAAATTTATCGATTTATCATCGTTATATATATATGTCGATTGAAATGACAAATATTATATAAAACGGAAACATCTACATCTAATTTAAGATTCTGGTAATACAGGAAATTGTTCATCTCTTATTTGATGTGTTCTAAAGACGTAGATAGAGAAATATTTGTATTTACAATAATTGAAAATCATATGACGAGTTTCCTGTTTCGCAACTGTTCACAAAGTTATTTTATTCAAATTTTGTTGTATTAAATAGATATGAACGACAATTTTTAGCGTCATGCACTTCTTCTACTCGTTATGCAATGTATTATTCAGCGTTGTAACTAGAGTTTTGACACCTGAGGGCAAACAGTGGAAGCTATACCAGTTATAACCCTCTAATCTAGAATATCATTCAAAACAAATGTGTTTTTTCTACAAATTTACCACCAGCTGACGCTACATCGTGCCCAGGAGCGTCCGCAGTTGAGTAAAAGATTTCAAATGATAAAAAACAGAACAAAAACGATTTGTACAAAAATCCTAGAAACTATAAAGTTTCCTTTGTAGTTTTTTTCTGCAAGTACTTACGATGGCGCCCTTAAAGTGTTTCATCTGCAGCAAATGCCCCATTTGCCACGCCCTAGTTACGGCACTGGTGTTATTGAAAAATATTCGTTCTTTTTTCTTTTATAGTTAGTAATTCATAATTCAATTTCTCCATTTTAAATTGTTTCGCTTTATGAATATTCTGAATATTCATTTAGACGCCCTTTCTCTATTTATTTTATACAGATCGTCGGTGCAAATGAAATATTGTACATTTTGTGGATCTAGAATTTGTTATCAAAACAAAAGTGGTTTGTTGAAAGTTTTTTTTTTACAATTGTACATCCTGATTTTATTCAAATTTTCATGTTCGTATTTATAAATGTTGGAAAAGGAAGTGAAGTTCATTATTTAGAAACTTTCAAGATATTTCTGTAAACTTTTCAACCTATTTCTTGCAAGAATAAAGATTTTAAAAGGTAACATTAAGTGTTAAACTTTATCTTTATGGACGTTTTTCCAACATTCAAATTCCGTAGCTGTAAACTTTATAAAATCCAATCAAATCATAAGAATCACTCTTTTGGTTACTATTTTTGATTTCAGTGTATTTACGTTACAGATAGAACAACAATGGGATCATTTATAAAGTTCAAAGTGACCTCTGAAGGCACTCATCCTGTATCAGTGCCAAGAGCTTCCGGTACGTCTGGTGAACTACCAACACCCTATCTATTACCGCCTAGGAAATCACTAACATCCTTCAATACCGGCTGTATTACTACTGGTGAGTTTTCATCTGTTTTTCCTAAATGAATGCTGTAGATTCCTGCATTGTGCAGGATATGATTTAATATAACTTTTGGTTTAGTTTCAGAAAGCTCTACTAGACGGCGTCGACCGTTAACTCTACGTATTATGCCACGTCTAAGCTCAAGCTTACCCTCAAGGAGCACATCCGCCCCTACGTCCACAACTGAACCTGAATGGCCACTTAACAGGTAGGTTGGCTTCTATATATATACAATAAGAGTTCTAAATTATACTTGAAAGATTCAATAATATTAACGACAAGACAAGCATTGTTATGCTTTCTATTCTATGATATGATGAGTATGCTGCAGTAAAATTGTTTGAATATTTCGTTTTGATGGGAATGTACTTATACAGGGCAATGGGATCTCTAGTTTCAACGTCCCCTCTAGTGAAATTCAATAATTAGAGTGGAAATTACAAAGTTAGTAAGGATTAGGAGTGTTGCGCGGTTGAATAGTACTAACAAAGACTAATGAAACTTAAGTAAATTTCCATTTAACATTCAATTTTAATAATTGTTTTGAAGATCGAAATAATAATGTAGATGGTTATATAAAGATTCTCGTTTGATGTGTCTTATTCGAGACATACTGTTATCTAGTAGTGTTCTTAATTGTATTCAAATACAAAAGACACAGATCGATTTTGTGTCATTTCACTGTTTACAAATCTAATGTTTAATAAACAGTTGTTATGTTGTAGACTATAAAAGGCAGAAACTATCATTTACATTTATATTATTGCAGATGTTAACTTGCATTTCCTTTGATCTAAATTCGTTTTGTATAATTTGAAGCTGGGAATTTTCTTAAAAATTCACTCAACTATGCAGACGAAGTTCTACAAAGTAAATACAACTCCAGTAGAGGCGGTTTAAAATTATGCACAACGTCTTAGTTAACGTTTATTTTATATATTTTCGGGAGAAATGATAAAATTTATCAATATAAGAACGTGTGTTGTCACATTCCACAACCAAAAATTAAAATTTCTACATCTATCTGGTGAATTATTTCGTTTTATCAGAAATTGTAATGAATATTTTTCATGAGAGCTTTGATCTACTATGAGTTCTTCAAACAGAAGATTCGATCAAAAATCTAATTTTGGTTTCTTTCAAATGTATTTCATAGAAATACAATTTCCTTTATTGTTAATTAAAATACATTAAAGTATAAAGATGGGGACTTTAGTAGAAACCTTTTTTTAGATATCTGAATTGCGTTTTTAGTAATTTAGGATGGTAGGTTTTCTCGAGCTTTAGAAAGAGAAAACGGTAATTTTATTGGCTTTTTATCAGTCCTGTTAGTTGGCAGAGATTTCCAGAAGCTATAGAGTAGTTTCTAGATAGTATTTCAGCGTTAGAAGGACTTTTGTAGCCATGGGCGTCCGTTGAAAATTTTATAGGGGATGGGAGCAAAACTTGGAAACAAATAATCAAATCCTGGTATAGTAATTACTTGTTTTTTATTATTTTTATCATTCTACTCACATGTGGGAGGCAAGTGCGCCGTTTGCCCCACTCTGCGGACGCCCATGTTTGTAGTTAATTTGAAAATAACACAAATTTATAGCAAATTTTGCAAGCAATTATACTGAAGGACAACTGACTGTCATGAACTACCTCTGAGTGAATAAAGCAACGATACTCTTTAGTCTTTAATCTCATTTATGAAGGTATCGGAAATTATATAACGACGTGAGATCATTAACAGTGTAAACAACCTTAGTCCACTTTATAGTATTAGTTATCGATATATAGCTTAAAAGCTCAAATGATTCTTATTCTCTACGATACTGGCGATTTTCTTCACAATACAATTTTATTGAAATTTTCGATTTTTCAAACAAATCATACATGTTTTCTAGGAGATTTTCAATTTTTCTGGTTCTCAAATTAATAGTTCTTCAACTACAATCTATGAAATTATTTTCAAGTTTCCTTTGTTCAACTTAAATGGTTTACGAAGTAATATCAATAGCTGACAATAAAAATAAATCAAGATTCTGTCCAAGAGAGAATGCGAATTTATTGATCTTTGCATTTTTTTTTTGTTTTTGTTTAAGAGAAAAATATCATCACTCAGTTAATGAAAATTTCTCCTATTTCCGGATTAGCTACAAGGGCTCTTTCCAGTAGCGTATCAAGAACAAACCCGACTTTCGGCGCTGAAGATTTCGAAACTCCCTGAGTCTACCAATATTTACGCCAAACTGTTAGGAGTACATTTTTAATTATCACACTCACAATCAGAGGCCTCTGAGTTCAAAGCTTACTAAACGGTAGACAGAGCTCGGGCCCCCCTTAATGAAAAAGCTTGAGGCATGTACCTAGTGCATTTTGCCTTTAATACGTCACTGGATACTAATCTGGAAGAGATAAAATGATTTTGTGGACAGGAGATTGTGTTTCGATTAAAACAGTAAAAGTTAAAAATATGCTTGATCTGTTGATAAATTTCATGGGTTTTTTGCAAATTTTTTATGAATTATTGGTTGTTTCATTTTGATTTTCATTTGGTCATTACCCAAACTGTTTTTATGTTTTTATAGCTGTGATTTGCATACAGAACGAGGAATCGAACCTTTAAAATTCATTCAAATTGGTCTCTGTATATACTTGTTATGTCTGTTAAATTTGTGAAGAAAGTATTATTAACAGATTATGAATTGTAAATTTAGAATCCATCATGGGATATTGGATTCAATCTAATAAAATTGATTGATTTTTCCCCACATTATGTCTAGAAATGCAAAAAGTCTGAAAACTCACTTCATTGTTTATTGTTTTCCTGTTAGTAACAAGAGAAATATACTCAGGAAAGTATCACACATCTAAAAGAATTGTTATTGCCCGTCTACATACTCACAGTAGGGCTTTAGTTACATGAAGAGCTTTCGTCTAGAGCATAATAAATTCATGTATATATAAAGCGAAACAAATCATTTTATGCTACTTTTTTTTCCCCCCTAAGACGGAGTTCCCTGCGGTAATTCTTTTATGACTTTCTATATGCCAACTAATATAACCTCATTATTTTTTAAAACATTCATTTTTTCAAATTAAGGACACATAATCTCTTGCTTTCTTGTGTTTTTTTTCTAATCCAGAAATCTACGTAAGGTGGAGGTGTTTTTTCAACTTATCAGGTCGATAAATTGAATAAAGTTGCAGAATTTTCTGTGTTTCTATTTTGGCATCCTTCAGGTTTAAATTTTCAGTTTTGTCTTCCACTAGTTGAATAAGTAAAAGCATATATGGGGTGTTAAGTGCGTAAACAGATAGATAGACAAACTACTCTCTATCTCTCTCATACTTACTATGATGTATAAGAATTTTAGATAAGTGAGACAAAGATCGCCCTATATTCATGCGATGTTGAGCCAAATACGCAATTTTTCATTTGATGTATTGATCTTAGGTTTCAAATAGCTTAATTAAACAAAACAAGTCTACCGGCGTTTTTTTTCTTTCTTTTCAACACAGCTCTTCTTTCAGTATTTTATATTTCAGTTGAGTTGAAAAGTAAATTTCGTTGGTTTGTATTTTATTATACGTAAATTTATATTAAAATAAACAAAACGGATTATAATTATTATTAATTAAACAAATACAATTTAGTATAATTTACGTAAAAAATAAACAAATATTTATCTGAATGTGCAAACAAAAATAAAACAATTGTAATTTTTTTAATAGGAGCAAATAATTGATATTTCGATTTAAGCATGCCGTTTCAATTGAATGGTAAATTAAACAAAAAGTTAATTGCATAACTGAAAATTCCAAAAATTGATTTAATTGTTAATTTTATGATTACACCTTTTATAATGAAATATCCATTAAACATTTAATAAAAAATACGGTTGACGAATAAGTTTTTTACAAAGGCTCTTATATTTACTGTTGGACTTTTATAGAAACTTCCACCTTTTATATTAAACCACAATTTTCCCTCGATGATTTTCCCCTTAAAACGCTTGCGCACACGTGAAAACACGTGGTAAAATAACCATTTTACCTGACAGTCTAATCGCGCGTTTCCAATAAAACGCACTCTTATCATTTATTTATGGAATTTTCATTGAGAATATTCACGTGAACACAATTCTTTGGTTTTAATTATAATTTTTTTTTTTGTGTAATACAAATGGAAATTTTAATAAAATTTCAATTAACTTTTAAAGCTAGTATTGAATTTATGGTGTTTAATAAATGTACGTGTTGAATGGATATTTTTTTGATAAAATTTAAAAGTGAATATAGTAGAAATCGTTGAAGAATACCGTTATTCTTTGTTCATTTGTGTTTTATAAAATTGTTTGTCTTTATATATTGAAAAATTGGGCCAACCTTTATTTTGTTGAACATATTTTCCAGTACATTTACCCTTATTTTTCCTCCTTGTTATGATTTTGTTTCGTGTTGTTTTCCTATTAATCAATGCGGTCTTTTTTCTATTTAAATAATGTCTGTTTTGAATGTAAATAAGGCCAACACCCTTCTAAATTTCAATTTATTTAAAATTTGTTTGGTGGAGAATTTGAAATAATCAATTTTCATTTGCGGATTAAATTGTAGAATGTGTCAAGACTTTCTCTTAAAAGGCAGGCTATGTTGTTATTTTTTGTCTTGCCAGCACAGAATAATTCGGATTTTTCATTAAAATGAATTGTTTGTTGTCCTTCATCAAACGTGAAATAATTCCAAGTATGTCGTCTATCCAATCAACGTCGCACTTGTGTAAAAAAACAATAAATAATTCCTAACGACCATTAGGCACCATCAAAACTACATTTAAACGTTAATGCAAATTTCGTAAGACATTACTGTCATTTATTCGGTTGGTTGGGTATTTTAAACAAAAACATGCATTAAATTATTCACCATTCAGAAAAGTTGTCTTCTAGAGGGACGTCCAGTCAGGTTTTTTTGACACTCAAAAAGTTACCTAGCGTCCACACTTGGAATACGTTAAGGGGGTCACCGTTGGGCGGACACGGTATGTTTATATTATCCAAAATTGACCTAATTTTGTTCATTTTATCATCAACATATTTCCATATTAAGGATGATAATTATGTGTAAATAACTAATTATCTGTTGTTGAGATATATCAATCATTTTTCTAATAAATATTGGGGGATTGTTGGGAATTTCCATTAAAACAGAAAAAGTTCATAAATTGGAACATATGTAGGTATTGAAAATTCCAACTTGTTTTTTCCAATTTTCACGTGGATTAATGACGAGATTTTTTCGTCTATATCAACTTTGACTCTGATAAAAAGTTTGTTTTTATACTCTTTTTTTTTCAAGCCTCTTCGTCTGTTCATGTAGTATCAATTTAATCACAATAATGTGATAACGATTTCCATTTTACATAACGTTTGTATTATGATTGATATTCGTACAAGCTTATAATTTTCACAAATTTTAATTACACACTTGTTCCATTTTCTATTGATTAGTAGGTATTTCTGATTAACCAATTCCATAATTAGAATATTTTATTGCAAATTATACTTTGAAGTTATTGTGGCTGTTAGTCGAGTCGTTCTTTTTTCTGTTTGTTTTGTTTGTTTCAAAGTTATAATTCCATTAAAATTCACAACTTCTCTAAAAAATATTTGTTGGCCCTATTGTAATTTTTCTCATTTCATTTTACGTATTGTAGTCAATGTCAAAGTCATATTGAAAAAGAAAAGTTGATTTAAAAGTTTTCCATTGCTGAACAATAAAAGTGATTCAAAAAAAAAAACACCAATATATCAGTTATTTTATAAATATGCGTATATGAGGCAGAGAGACACAGTTGTCATGTTATCTACAACTTTAGAAGTTCAACGTGAAATTGCCGCCCGACTCACTGAACAAGATTGTGTGAGAAAAGAAATGTTAAGTTTTAGAAAACAACGTTCAGTATCTGAACAAGGATCACATACTGGTAATCATTTATGGGGTGGTACGAGAAAACCAAAAAAACGTACATCAGCACCACAAATGGGCGCTTCACATAGTGGCAGTATACGTACAGCATTAATTTTACGTTCACGACGTTCATGGCCTGTTGCACCAGTCACAGCAACAAGGTGAGTACTTTGAAATCCACAAACGATTTAAGTGAGAAAACAACAATAATACAGAGACTTATCGTTGAATAAAACATCAGAAGTGTAAATACCGAAAATTGAAAAAAAAAATCAAGAGATCTACGATCAAGACTATTACAATCGATACGAATACGGTATTATTTAACATATTTCACCTGTCTTGTTGAATTGAGACAAATTTTCTTAAAATTCAGGTATAAGGTGTGTCAATAAAAAAACGAAATTGAATTTGACATATTTACATCAAAAGTTTATTGAAATTGACAAAAAAACAATAAACTAAAGAAGGATAATTTTTTGTGCAATAAAATAATGAAAAAAATAAAACATATTTGTAATGTTATCATTGGTTGGGATATTTTTCTTGTCTTTGCTCTCTTCATCTGTAGGTATGCGACATATTTGTTGATGTTTCCCATGGAGATCAACAATAATGAAATCTTCAATTAAAATCGTTTTTGTAATGCAAGGATTTGTTTAATTCCTCTATTCACTTTAATCTTTATGCAAAATAACGTATAGTAACACTAAAAGCTTAAGTTTCACTTAAAAGTGGCTTAATTAGAAAACCTTTACGATGATATTTGTAATTCTAATCCATTTTACATGTTACCGATTCAAAAAAAAAAATGCAGCCAATACTGGTGCTGTTTCTATATTAATAGATCAAGTTTGACGTTTAATTAGTAGCAAATCAACTAAATTAATGATGAAACTATATGTTAAAACAAAACACATTAATTTAATGTTTGTATTACATAATTGAAGATTTTAATTTTATAGTATACAGAATTGGTTTGAATCGCTATTGTTTTTGTTGAACAATTTACCGCTAAAAGCTTTTCTTTTAAAGGACTGTATTGTTTTTAGTTCAGCCAGTCTTTTTTAATGTTTGTGTCAGATTAATTTATATTTGATTTGGAAAGTTCAACGCTTTATTAAGATTTACTTTCACAATCAATTTTCTTATTTGTTCAAGATGATTTCCAAATAAAATTATCCTATTAAACAGACAAACTTGAAATTTCAATGGAATATTATCGAAAACAATAAACTCTACCAGAACTTGTCAAGTGTTAGTTCTGTTTGAAATTAAGTTATTGACAATAATAGAAACTCAATATACATCTTGTTTTAGAAATGTGTATCGTCTTGAATGTAAGTTGGAATGAGGTAACAATTGCGGTGGTATTGTTGATGATAGTAGAGAATATGTTTGTATCGTTTTACCTCATTCAAACTTTCGAATAGTTTAATATTGCGGATATATACCTAGCTACAGACTCATATAGAATTGTTTCCACACAATTTAGGCTTTTACCAATTCGGGCTCCAATAACGGTTTTAGTTTTGATGTGTTGTATTTCACGCAAATGGCTATTCCTAGACATCCTAGAGCTGTTGTCCATTTAATTCGACCCAAAGGAATTCCGTCTTGCTTAATTATTCGCTTTCTCTATCAACTTTTAGTAACCTTCTGACATGCGAATTCTAGATAATCCCTTGGTAGAATATGATTTTTTTAAATAAACAGATACACTTGAGAGGGACATTTTAAAAAGTCTTGTGCAGAAATTTGATTGTATGTAAACTGAGGAATTTGTTCATAAATCCATGAAACTTATACTTAATAGGAATGTCGCAGGATCGTAGGTGGCAATAAAAAAATGCTGATTGAAAAAGTTGCAAACTTTAATAATATTTAAGCTTTACTTTATTTAATGCTGATTGATTACGTTTCACTGAAACCATAATTCATTTTCTATATATCCAACATTATAGAGATAATCAATGCTTATATCTATCGTCTAAAGAATAGAAAGCAGCTGACAAATCAGCAAACGTACCACTGACTTTGTGTATGAATTAAGCTGGCAATCACCACTAAAAAAGGAACCATAAACTCTTCAACCAAGGTTTTACGATTAGTGAAAGTTCCCTAATTCTAAGCCTGTGTTCGCTATACTTAAACTTCTGGCGAGTTTTTCGGCAAGATAATTTGCTCTAAAACTAGGGTGTTTACACTTGACCAATCGTGGCAATTTTTTTTTGTAATTTTCAGTATGATAGAAATTCGCGCAAATTTTCTCGCCTAGTGGCAACACAGATTAATAATTTTAAAGTGCATCTGTTGCTTTTACTCAAAATAATATAAAAAAAAACAACCTGTACCGCCTGTAAACTTACTACAACATACACGAGAGATTTATGTTTAATACATCATATCTCTTATTGTTTCTCGAGCTTTCCTGACTAGAATAGAGGCCTAAGAACTATTACACAATGTGGGTGCGATAAGAGATTATTGTAGAGAAGTATTTACCTTTCTCTTTACAAAATCTGTTATCACATCGTACAAACCTTTAAATACAATTCACTATCATCTTTTATGATTTCAGTTGGAATCTTTAACGAAATCAAATTGTTTTACCTTCTATACTATAAACCATCGTAAATTTAATATAGGCATAGGGGAAATTAGATAAAGTGCAAATTTCTAGACTATATGTTTGGACTAACCACAAATTGAAATTTCTATATGGGTAGAGAGTAATCATTTTCCATTAAATAGAAATCAAATGGAATTTGATTGAAGATGAGCTTAAAATAAAATTTTAGCTCTTAGATGGTGGTAATCTAGCAATATCATTAAATCTAATTTACTTGAGAAACTTCAATCAACATGAATCGATAAGAAACAAATCCGTTTAACCTAAAAATGAAGAATATAATTTGGACGAATTTTTACTATTTATAGAAGAAATAAAAAATTCAAACTAATCACAGTTATGATTAAAATTGAAATCAGTCCATGAAAGCTTCAATATATAGGGCTTTTATTGTGATTTTATCATTCTCTTCTTTCTGTATGATGTCGTGTTTTATTAAGCAGAACTCTAGATTGGAAAGCCGACCATAATCGAATCTTCTACAAAGAAGGATGTTCTTTTGAGTTCTGTACCATGCCTACATTATGCATATTCAAAATTGTGCCGAAAATTCATGATAAAACCATCAATATCCTCTGCATAAAGTGTCATTTCTGTCACACGCATCTACAGTTAAAATCTATTTCGTAAGTATTTGTTAAAATTTGTTTTCAAGTGTTCAATTTAAACAACAAAATAAAAATGTATCGTTTCGAAAATGGATCCTTGAAGGGATATGGAGAAACACAAGTGTCGAGACATAACGGAAATCCTTCGAGGATTCTAATTCAAAGAAAGAATTCAATTTTACGCTTTCCCTATTTACGAATTTCAATTTTGTTATCCGTTTTTCTGTGATATAATTAGAATACCTTCAACAGTTAACAGATCAGTTACATAGTAGAAGATTACGTGTTAATTAGGACTTGTTATGTATGTTTTCTCATTTTATAGTGATATGCATAATATTTAGACTAATTGGACAATTTTCTACAGGAAAAGATTATTTATTAAATATTAACTGTAACATCATTAGATTTATTCATTCTAACTTTAATTGCCACTCAAGATGTAAAAGTACTTAAACGAGTAACTAGATTTAACATCTTATTGGTAAAATATGAATTGACATCAAGATTTACTTTTAATGGTTTCATGAAAATTGTTGAATAGTTGAGAGATTTTCAGTCAGCAAAAAATATAGATGCCGCATTTATGAAGGCATGCGTTGTATGTACGTTCAACTGAAAAAAAATATATAAAAGGTTGGCATCTAAAATTTTAACGAGGAATATAATGTGGAAAAAAATTACATAAAATAAATTGAATCCTGAGGAACAAGAGATGAGTGTAATATTAATGTCACAAGATTATTTTCCTGTGTATATAAGTTTTTCTTTTCAATCAGGATTTCTCAACTAGTGAGCTATAAGCTTGTAAAACGTCGGATCTTTCAATAAACACTCTAAGTTTATTACCAAACTATTTATTATTATACTAGCAAACAGCACAGAATAAGTTAAAGGTTTTGCTACTCACTAACTCGGTACATAAATTGATAATTGATCTTTCCTAACTAAAATCTAACCCCTATCGTGATGAAATTTCGCCTTATGCGATGATAAACGCTAATACAGCCAGCGACTACCGTCTATCGTCACGAATTATCGCACTGTGGCGTAGTTATCATTAGAAAATCTGTTTTTCAACATACATCAAACGAAATTAGCACGCTAAAGCTTCGGTCAAACCAGCAATGTTTTCAATAGCAGAATTAAGCAATCATATAATCGACATCTAGATTTTCGTTTCATTAGACGACGATAAACATGCTGCCTATATCAAATTTGTCGCGTAGATAGCAGCGCAACTCAGCAGTTTTGAGTGCTACCCGCATGCTCCAGCAACACAGGCAACGCGTGCAATTTGTTCCATGCGAGAGCTGTAAATGAATAAACATCAAAGGAATGTTACAAGCAATGTGTGTCCCGTATAGACGTGTTTTATGGTTCGTTAGTTTGTTGTTTGTCGAATAATTGATAAAAACTTATAATTCTTGATGTTTCGGTTATAATTGAGCACTATATGAAATAGTTATAAAACCCTAAAATGTAACAAAAAGGGCAGTATCGGTTATACTTATCCATTATAAATAAACCATAGTAAACGATGAATAGATAAGTATAATCAGCTGATTTATGCTGCCAACTACGGAAAACAAAAGATACATGGGACACGTAATTAAAACGGAAATTTGCGGTGGCGTGTAGCCCAGTGTAGACAGTACTATCCGCAAACAGTATTGCCAACAACGCTTACACCATATTGCCGGCTAAATGTGTCCGTGTGGAGGCGCGTCTTAAATGCAATGCTTCCTGAAAACTTTAGCACGCTGAACATACGAAACTTGGGGTCGTAGCATTAGACAAAATCCACCAGAATCATTCAATGTGAATACCAATTCTATTTGTTGAATCTGTGGTTTTTTGACATCACTGAAATTCAAAAGATTTTTTTACCTTCACGCTATACTAAACCTGCCGATCAAATTGTGATTTTATAGGTCTTCGTTTGAAACGATTTACGAAGGACAAGTGGTAGTTAGAAGCTTTTATTGTAAAGCGACTCTTCGGTGTTAGAATGCTAGATTTACATTGTGGAATAATAAATCAACTGCAACATTTTAAGAAATACACAAGCAGGATGTATTCTAACTTCTTACAAATTTGATCATCTATACAGGATTTTCGTTGGATAGAAATTCAAATATTGGAACAAATCTATTGTTAGTTAACAAATGTAGTTTTTAACATCAATTGATTTTTAAATTTGATAGAAACGTGATTTGCAATGTAAAATTGTATTAATGCCTGTGAATTGAATAGAAGCTTTATAATTACGTGACTTCGAATTTTTAACTCACTCCCCTTCAATTGTCAAACAATTTTAGAGACAATACAACAGAAAGATGATTTTATTATTGTTGATTGTATGATAACAAGAATTTGATACAACAATTGAGTTGTTAAGATCGCTTCTATGGGTAGACACAAAAAAAATTAATAAGGTCTAACTGACTTTTCCTCTTAAATTCAATGTTTCTTTGTCTGTCAGTTTTTGTACTCCTATTGTTATTTGTCTCGTGGATGTTGTGTTGTTTCGGTGTATAGATAAAGGAGAAGGAGAATTCTCACCTGTTTGTAACGCAATCAATAAAATCTATGAACCCGTTAAATGATAGCTTTTAGTGGTGTATGGTTAGGTGTCATGTCGACAGTTTATAAATAAAATACACACTGTTGACCCTGTGTGTATCAGTGGTAAATGTGTGATTTTAGCATGTTCCCCCATTCACTTATTTGATGGGAGGGAAAAAAACTAATATGAAACAGGGCAAATTTTTTTCGTTTAATTCTAGACACTACATTCTAGAGGTGAATAGATTGAATTGGATTTTCTTTCATCTAAATTACGTTCAACAATAGAACACCCAAAAAAAAATCGATAATGTGATTAAATAGAAGTAGTTTTATAAAAGCCAAAACTATAATGTCATGAATGTAATAATTGTCTTGTTACAGAAATAATCATTTTATTTTTCATTGTAACCAAAATAGAAACATAATTTGTTACACTTCATTGTCCTTGTCATCCTCCTCTTCTGTCATTATTCATTTTTAACAAAACTTTTCATAATGAGTCAGTATGGCGAAATCTTGAAAAATTTCAAACGTTACGAAATCGTTAATACAGTCTCGTTCATGAAAGCTGTACTGTTGACAATTTAATTAATTCAACTCAAAACTCCTATGGGACTTTTGGTGTGTTTTTGATTTCTTTCAAAATAAAAATAAAGCTTTAAATCCTATTTCTCATAAATAAGTCCATCAATTTCCCCTTATTGTTATCATACATAGCTGTAATAAATGGTAGAGAAATCTCCTGAGACTATCAGTTGTCTGAAGTCTTCAGGGATCCAGTTGGTAGTTTTTTTTTTCGCTATTGTAACAAAAGTGACTGTAATTGTAAATATTAAAATTCATAACAAAAGTTTGTTTCAGTTTCCTGAACATAACGAATTGTCTTTTTTGTTGTTTTGAATCAACAGTTAAATTCTACTGTCATCTACACGACTTATTCTTGGATAAATTAGTTTTAATGTACCTTCATGTATACGAATAATTATCATTTTGCATTAATCAATAATTTATATTCTGCACAATTACACAAGTTTTATCTTCCAAGTCAGTTGATTAATAATTCATTTAATTACTTGTTTTAGATCAACAGTAAGAAATTAATAAACTGTTTTCTATCTAAACTGTGCTGTATAAATAAACTTTAATTGGTATTAAAAAAAAAACATACTAACTTTTTATCAAATATGAACTGGTTTCAAATCACAAATTGAATTTTTTACCGAGAAAGTACGTAATTATTACGAAAGCAAAATGATGTAAACCAGAAAATCATGCTAATAACAAACACCTGTCGGTTGGAATATTAATTAATTTATCTGTCTTTATGGCCGTCTTTAAGGGTTGGTTTGGTTGTTTTCTGAAAGCGATACACTTCTAAGCATACCTCCAATTCTAGCTATGATTTTAACTTTAACAGTTCCCATACGCACCCCGTGTATCTCCAACCGATAGTTTGATTTCAACGAATTGACATTAAAATCAAGCTGTGTGGACGAAGACCATTTTTGTTTATGAGTTATTCTCTCTTTAATTTTCTGTTTTATCACTAAAACCATCACGTCTCGAACAACATTGTGGTCCTATTTGCTATTTAACTTCATTTGTCGTTCTAGCAATTTTACCTGTCGGTTAATCCAGTTGAGAAATCATGATGTCCTAAAACGGTAAACATTAAGATCATAATCAGGATTGAGGCTGAAATGTGTTCACCATCTTGTTGACAACGTAAATGTCCAAACATAGACACAATCGTGATAGGGACAATATTTTTTTTTCTATTATCTTTTGTAACAATGAATTGTGTAAAAATAACGACTTAGTTAGTGATAAGAAGTTCTTCCTCATCTTCCTTGTTATTGTATTCTAGATAACTTTGCTACCTTTTTAAATTGTTGATCCTATTCTTCTATAGAATGTCTTTATAATAGAGAACCAATTCTGAAGCTTTGAAGAAAAAAAACCACAAATACACAGAAAAATTCTGTAAATATTCATATTGATCTGTTTTATTTTGTATATGTTTTGATAAAGAATCGAGATTGCGTGATAGTTTCCTACAAGATATATTAACCTGAGGGGTTGTTTTGTTGGTCAGTTTTTCTATTATAAACCACAAAACAATTTGTCAATCTTTTTTTACTTTAGTTGAGAAACCTCCCAATTTGGGTTTATCCGAATATTTCTGGTTTTATATTTAATCCATCAAATTTATTAGTAAATATGTTTACGCAATTATAGTAATGACTGCGTCTAAATGACTACCTTACAGGTGGTAATTGGTCAATATGCTATTTTTGTATAGTTTTAATTAAACAAGTTTTATAAATTGAGTTTTAAAAGCTATTAAACTTTCTGTAAGTTGTAGTTTTTTTTTTGTGATTTACCATTAAAATTTGCTAGAAAATTATTCAAGAATGCTCAGATAAATCTTATTTTAAATAATAGGATCAGTACGATTTTAATTATTAAAATTGATCAGAAACGTTCCTGAAAATTTTAGCGTCCTCTAACAGTGAATGTCTGAACAACAGACGAGCTTTCAGCTCAGATACACACCATGAGCTTTCTTGAATGTTCCATGGTAGATAACTCCTGATGATTTCAAAACTTGGTCGTCATATGATTTTCTACTATCGTTGATAGAGGACACTGTTCGTGGTGTACTAATTTGCAACAAATTCCTGCAGGATTATAACTTTTTTTTGTTAGATTGTTTATAATTTTTTTCAAAATTCTCCCTAAATTCTTTATGATTCTGTAAATTATAGAATGATTACTTTATAAACTGAATAGTTTGACGTCAATTGTTTGATTTATCAATAATTCAACGAGTAGTCTAGTTTACAATAGACACGTTATGTATTTAAACAAGGCTAATGAAAGCTACAAATGTATTCTGTGATAATTTATTCAAATGAAAGCTGCCATAAGGCATTACAGATATTTAAATTGTATTTCGAAAATTGGTCGTTCAATTAATTAGTTTTACCACTGGAAATTTTTGAATTGTAGATATATTTTTGCTTTATTTATTCAAATTTTTTTTTTCTAAATTTCTCGCTTTTTTGGGAAAAATTTGCGGAAAAAACGTACATAATATTGAAACACACAAGAAGGTCAAGCACCAGTTCACTTTAGACACTAGGAAGGGCGAGAGCAACAGGCTGCAAGATCAATAAAACTACTGCTTTCAGCTTACCCTCTATATCCTGTCTGAAAGAACCAGCTTTTACGTGGTGTGTGTGTGTAATCAATTCTCTCTTTCTCTATCTCTATCACTGTCTAACTTGAGAATTTTTTTTTTTTTAAATAGATTGGACAAAAATTCGATTAGTCTATCTAATTTTAGATAATTACAAAACTGTGACAAATCTACAAACTGAATCTGTTTTTACCTGGAAAATTTTGTTAGTTGTGTTATTAATTTTGAATTTCTCTAATAAATTTTTGTAGTTTAATAATAGGAATTTAAATTTAAATTGAATATAAGCGATTTTATTCTGGATGGCTAAATCGGATTATTTTCGGCTTACCACAGAGTCGATGATGGGATTTTGAGATAGATTTAGATAGTCTAACCGCTACTTGACCATCAAATTTATTGGTCATGTACTTATGTAAGAGACGAAATATTCGAAATATTCCCCAGTAAATACAATTCCAAAATCGCATATAAACCCAACTCAACAATTTTGATATTAATTTGACAAAATTATAATAAATACTACCAGTTTTTTGTTTGTTATTGTTAACTGATGAGGATAGGGTGTGTAATTCTATAGGGATGTAATTGTTGTTAGTTTGAAATTTGAAAAGAAAACATTAACAAAACTTTATTAAATATAGAAACAGATAACAAAACAAAAGCAACAAAAACAAAACATATTTCGGTTGGTTGATGTTTTGTGAACAATGGACGCATTATTTTGCTGCCGTCATTATTGCTTTTGAAATTGTTAAATTAAAATTGCACAAAAAAAATTGTAAAAGAATTGTTAAAATTTGAATAATCACAAAGACCGATCAATTATCTGTTTCTCAATTAGAAGCGAACCGTTTTAAAAAGAACACATTGTATTGATTAATCCAATTATCAGACAAATCGTTATTTCGTTTTTTTTTCTTTACAATTACAATTCTTTAGCGATACAAGAAAACATCTATCTCCTATAAATGTTTGATCCAATATTAGTTTCTATAACAGTATCGCTTCGTCTTTTATGTATTAGGATTTTCTTTTCACAGTATATGAACATGAATGGTAAAATGCGCCAGGGAGTTTATCATATATTCAAAGAGGATATCTTCTTTTATCAATTTTGATGGAGGATGAGAAAAATTTGCAAGGTTCTCATTAATTTTTCATCAAGTATAATAAAAAATTGGCACGATAGTTTACTACCAACACCATCAATTTGTATTATCAATATTATCATTTATGTTTGTCATATAAATTCTGACTAGTTATAGAGATGCTGGGGATAAGACGGATGCAAGTATATGCTGGAAACGACAGAGAAGAAATTCACTGTTGAGTTAAGTTGGTAGAAACATGCGCTTCGTTTCCCTATTCCTTTATATCGATCAATCTAACGTTGAAGGTTTTTGAAATCAACCACAACCAAAATCTTCCCACTGTCTGGAAAACCAATTCAACTAGGTGATAACGGGAGCATTGTACTATTATCGTTATTATCAATAATTCAACAATTCGTTCATAGATGAAGCCAACGATATAGTTCATTCGGCTCCATTAAAATAAGTAAATAAATAAATAAATAAAATGTAATTTAGTAGAAAGTAAAACGAACGTCTGTTCAAAGTGATCCTATAATTAATATCCGGAGGTTGTCAAGTTTTGTTTGTCTTAAGTTTAGATCTTGTTAGATTTAGTTTCTACGATCAAAGTTATGTAAAAATATAATTTACAACGTTGGAGTTTTCCATGAAAAATACGTGCTGCTGTCTAGTAAACTTGAAATAGTCCTCTTTTTTTTTCAATAAAAATAGCAGATTATGATACAAGTACGATAAGTCCTCTTTACAATGCGACTGCAGCAATCACACGAACATCGTGAGGAAGGAAGACTTAATGCTCCTGTATTTCACATTATTTTTCACACGACTGAACCAAACCGCACCGCTCCCTTTTAGTTTCTCTATAAACTAGTCGTAGTTTAGTAAATTCGGTCTACAGAGACTATCAACAAAATTCGCATTGTGAGGACGATTTACTGTAATTGTATTACGATATACAGGATTGGGCAAAAGTCCCGGAACGGTCAAATATCTCCGAATTTCAGTGAAGTTAAAGATTTGAATTTTTGCAGATGGTAAATTTCAGTTATGATCTATTGATTTAGGGTGTTTTAGTAAATTTGCTACTTCCGCTTTAACCGGAAGCAGCTGTCAACTTGGTTATTTTTTTTAACTTTACCAAATCCTGAGCTATTTGACGGTTCCTGGACTTTTGCCCAACCCTATATCTATTGGTGCCTCTATCCGGGATTTTATTCGTTTCTTTATCGAGCCAAAACGCATTGTTGCTGGTCTGGGCCGGAAAAAATTAGAGGCCCTCTTTGTCGGTGGAGTTGCTATCATTCTTTGACTAGCGTTTGAGCAGTACTCTACGAGTATTTTGTTTGTACTCAAAATGGTGCCGTTTCTAGACTACAGTCTGTTATTTTTTTTACAAACCTGCAGAAGTTATGGGGATTAAAACAAATAAAATAATACAAGTTGAAGGTTTTTATGTAGAAGTAATCCAAAATTCAAATTTATTCTTTTGCTTTCAAGTTAATTGTATTAAAGATATACAGTGAATCAAATGATTGTCTGTCGGCTTGACTATAAAGTAGTAAAATAGGACACTATACGTGCAGATTTTCCCAATTTTTATTTATGGTAATAATAAATCAAACATACCTCCTTTGCCTGATAAAATGATTGAAATCTGTCTGTATACACTTGTTGCTCTATATTAGATGTATTAGAGTTGCTTTCGTAATGTGTCACAGTCAGTCACATCAGTGTTGTGTTGCTAACAGAATACTGTCATATCATTTTTGAAATGATACTCCCTGAAAGATTGATCTTGATTTGAATCCTGCTTCGATACCGTCTTATGGAAATATCCAAACTTTTTTTGTAATCTTAAAAATAGATTTTACTGATAATCAGTGATAATGAAGCGTGAAAGACTTTATTTTACCATCTGATGAGATAACATTATCACAAATGTCGCAGATAATGTTAATGATCGGATAAAAGAGAGGGATAATTTTAGGTTTTCAACAACAATAAAGAACCCTATTCATCCAATTCATTACAAAAAGAATCTTGGTCGTTTATCTAACTGATCGTCTGTAAGCAATGACATGGTCTTACTGTATTCTATAATTAACAGTATAACGAAATCCTTTAATTCCAACAATTAGTATGAACGATTAATTTTCCTTCTTGATGCTCCAGTAAGCATGGGAGGTTTATTAATTTCGTCTCGTTAATTAAAATTTGATATATTTTCGTTTACTTACAACTTAATTATGAAAATTCCGCATATAAGAGTTGTTTTTCCAAATTTACAGTAAACAATTGATTTGAATTCATTTTTAATTCGTTTCATACAGGTGTTTTGTCATCATTTTGTTTAAATAAATATTTACTTTAATCTGAATCTAATTAACTTTACTTGTTTTATATTTTTGATTGTTTGGTTTTGTTCCTGTTGTTTGTGTGCTTTTGCTATTTTTCTAATTTCAAATCTTTTGTTTTTAAAATTTCTTTTCTCATTGTTTAATATTTCATCAAAGAAAGATTAGCATAAAGGTAGCTTATTATTTTTTGATGCAATTCTATTATAAAATATTTTCTTTGAAATAAATTGAAATGAAATGTTCTAGAATAGCGACACAGTTTTCTTGTTATAATCGTAGAAACTGAGGTAATTGCAATGAAGACGTCTACTAACAAAAGTGTATTACTATAAAATCCTCTTTCATAAATTTTATTTGTAAGACAATGATAAAGTTGACTGTCGTACATTAAATATAATGCAGTCACATCAGTAGTTAATGCTTTAGACGAGTTCGGAACATTACCTACTTACTAATTATACAAAACTTAATTTATGGCAGTAATGAGTTTTCTTTGACGAACGGTCGAATTATGTTGGAAAACATGACAATAGGACGAAGTAAGCTCCTAGATCGTCTTCAAGTCCTCCGATGTTGCCGATCACTATGGTTAGAATATGGTGGTATTCAACAGTCCCAAGAACATGTTCTACACAGAGTATTCCAATTCACCTTCGTATATTTCTCCAGCGTCTCTTTGCACGATAGAGCAACACAGACTAGGCGTCTTTGCTTTAATTTCAGGTAGTCGTTCAAAGTTTCAATTATTAGACATCAAAGGTACTTATTTAAAATAAGTGTGTCGTGTTTACGTTTTCGCAGCTTGGCTTCTTCTGATTAGGAGCTCACATAAGCCTTCGATGCTTTCGGTAGCAGTTGGTGTTAATTGGTATGCCGCTGACTTTGTGATTGTCAGTACCACGAATAAAGCTTTTTGGGCCCTAGACACATCAAGTCCAGCCCTTATTCCATACAGTAATGACAATCATCTTTATACGGGTTCCTCTTTTAGGCGACCTCTAGACACGTACCTAAATGATAGACGCAGCTTAGTTTTTGCTGATATTTCATTTTGGTCGATTGATTTTCACTATCCGGCTTTTGTACGTTCTGTCAAGTTATGACAACTAAATTCAATTGATGAAATTGGTTTAACAGGAACAAACGCTGATTATAATTATACTGTGTGAATATGTTTGTTCAATGAATTGAATTTTGTTACAAAAACCAACAAAGCATCCCAGCAATATTGGTTCAATGTTTACACTTTTAGATAATTTATAAATTTAAGGGAAAATTATAGAATTTTTATTGCACATATAGGTGCGGAAAAATAGATAAAGAATTTCAGTGTTGTTTTTACTGTAAATGTAATCATTTATAGTCATAGTTTATTGCACTATAATTGTTTAGATAAAACAACACATACATACATCGTATAAAACAACGATCTGTTTCTAATCTTTTCTTTTTTTATTTTCGTTAGCTGGTAGATTTATTGCTTACTATTATTAGAATAAAACCGAATTTTAGTCGAATTCATTATTGAATATTAGTCTACTAGACAAGCTTCTATCATAATAATAACAACATCAAGAAAGCTCTTGTCTACCTTTTGAATCTAAGTAGTTCAAGGAGCATGTTTAAATTCCCTACCACACGTTTCTAATTCAGTTTCAAAGCTCCAATTGACATCTACAAACATATTATAATATACATACATACCTACATCTATGCATGTAAAATATATTTACATAAGTTTCCTATCTATATCGGTTAGATAAAAAAAAATATGTTATTGCGGATGGATCAAAAGTAATGTTTTTGTATGTTAGCGTTGACAATTTGACATATATTGAATAAATTTGGAAGAAATTGCAAAAGTTGTCAGGGAGAAATCTCCGTACGTATACTACCATTCAAAAGTTTGGGTACAACCTGTTAAGTGACTCAAGAGATCCAGTAAAATGATAAGAATTAGTTCACAATAGATGCAGCAGCAAAAGATTTGTCATGGCGATAAACTGTCCAGAAAAAATTTAAGTATTGATTTGTAGTGACAATATTTCAATATTTCTATCAAGTCCTTTGCTGCTTTATCTATTGTGAACTAATTTTTATTATTTTACTGGATCTCTTAAGTCACTTCACTAATTACATACCATCTAAATCAATAGTTTTATTGTGTATAAGAAATACCTTACGTTTTAACCGAATTTTAATTTTTTTACTAGTTTAATTAGGGAACGAATCTACATTTCTTCAAATGTCAGTAATGAGATAACAAAATAATGAATGAAAACAGAAACTTATTCCACTCTGATTTTGCGTTTTCATTCATTATTTGTATATGGATATTCAGCCAACAAAAGAAAAATTGAGCTATTTACAGTACTGTAATAAACTTCGTTTGCTATTTGTTTGTAGATTCATATTTATGTTTTCTCTCCAATCATTTCTACCAGTTTATTACAGACATAAATGAGAAGTTTGTGTGTGTTTTTTTTAACGAAAGTTTACAAATCAGATCATATTACTAGAGAATTTCAACTGCAAATCATAATACTGAAACAATAAAACGGAATGTGCGTGCATTAACCATCTTACATGTGACGAGCATTGCGACAACGGTTAGACAAAGAGAGATGTAGTAAGTGAGTATAGTGGAAGGGAGAGAGAGTATAACGGCTGTAATTCAACTAATCAAGCAAGCAACGCTAGTAGACCAGGTCATGTGACTTACGTAAACATTAACCCTGAAGCGAATTGTTCTTTCCTATTTTCTTATCAAATTAATAAAGATTAAGAAAACCATATTAAAGTTTTGGTAAAAGTTGTTTGTAGCTTCATTGACACTTTTTTGGAGGTAGATAAATTAAACAAAGTGCTTCTACAAATAGTCTACTATTTTAAAAGTTTGTCCAATTTTTCCTCACTTATTCCAGGGAAATAAAACAATACTTATTGTTAGAATAAGAAATATTTAAAATCCAACTAATTTAACTTTGTCCATGTTTCATTAATTTGATAGCAAAGTCTTGACAGAATATTTTAGGACCGGATTCTCCTTGAAAATTTTTGAGAATATTGAGTTTCTTAATATGCATGAGCCGCAAACTTCAGTCTAAACTTTTATATGCATAGACAATTCTGGAGAACTTTTGAATAACGGAATATTTTACAGAAACAACTTTACAAAATTCTATTATAAATAAGTTCCTTGTTGATACTTGATTTCAAATATGCCACTAGTACCCCTTAATCCATTTATAACTACCTACTATGCATTCCTTTTTCGATAACCCTAGTGTATATACATACAAGTAATCTTGCCTGAAGACTTCCAAACATTTCTAAAATCGTTATAACCCCCAATTGATTAGGGAACCATTACAATACTTTACTATGCTTTTAATCAATTTGTAGATGGGAAAACTTTGAGTATTTGATGTAGTGGTTTTGCACAATTTCATTCAGATTTGGTCAATGATGTCACTTAACTACTGTAACAAAAAATCTCTTCTTAGTCTTCTTTAAACCGACGTAACACCTCTTACAACTTTAAGGGATTGGGGACGTTTTAAATATAGTTTAAATCGTTCTGCAAAACTTCTACACTAATGCGTATACATGCCTTATTACGTCATTTCTGGGATTTAAACTATGAAGGGAATTTTTACAAGCAAAGGTTAATAAAAGATTCAAATTTCTCCTTATGTGTATTGTTTGATCCCTTTTTGAGTATCTTCATGAGTACTATAATGTTGTCTTTCCTCGAAATAAATAAACTATTGCTGTATTGTTATTGACGGGAAAGTTCAAACTGTAAACAGCTCTCGACTAGAAGTCTCCCTTGACAAATACTGTACTAGATGGAATTTTCTGTTTGATCTAGATTTGCATTTCATATAAGAGACTATATATGGTATATTTCTGTGCAAGAGAGACTAGAATTAGTGAATACTGAAGATACCATAAACCATTCCGATGTTTCTCAAAGTTTGATCGACAACCTGAAGAGAAACACAATTTGTTTTCTAGTAGATAGGGAAAGGTATCGATTTTCAGTGGATCATTGTTGATATTCTATAGAAACGGTAATAATTCAACAGGCATTTTTTATTATCTCTATATATACAGTCTTCTATAATTAGTTTCTTAATAATTTCAGAATATATTCTGTTTAATTATAAATTGTAGTCTTAGTAATTTAGTAAGACATACTATTTAATGATTATAGTTGAATATAGAATGTTGGCTGTACTTTTTTGGACGATTGTGATTACTGATATCGTGCTACTACTAGATTACCCAAATATAACCTATAGCAGGTAAACATCCCTTTCACGACGACGATACGAACCGACGCCATAGACGGAAGGGGAATATAGCGCCACGGACGGCGTCGTTTTGTACTAATCCAGTTGTACGACACAGCGTGCGGCATATACCCTCCACAACATTGCCTACAAACATCACATTTAGTTCGCCGCTAAATTTAGATTGATTTCGATTCGATATTGTGATGGAAAATAATATGAAATAATGTGATCGTTTAAACAATTAAATGGATATTCGATAAATTGTTGGTTTTGTTTTTTGTTTTAATTTTTCCATTTGTTTCTCCGTGGATTTTCCGTTTTCGTTTTGTGCTACTGGAGGGAAATATGTTTTATACCTAACCTAGAAAAAAAATCCGGTGAATTTTCCGGTATTGATGTCGTAGAGAAGATAATTTCAATAAGATGTAATTTAATGGTTTTGAAATGATTGTGGTAATTAAGAGTGATGTTTTTAATGAAAGAGACGTGCGGAAATACGCTTTATAAGTATAAATAACGGTGATTGAGCTATTTGACTAGTACGACCTTGTCTATTGTGTTCGTATAGTCAATCAAATCCATGTTAAAATACACAGTTGTTGACAAAAAATTTGAATCAAATCATTTTTCTGCGCGTTAAAATTTTGGTTGATACACGTGGTTGAATCGGGTGGCGGTGGTGATATTAGTGTTAGTTCCTCAACCATGACCCCTCTCATAGAAGAGTTACATTGTTATCGGTTTATCAAAGCGTCATCAAAATAACAAGCATATATTCGACAATCAATAGATGATAATCAATATATAGTGGCCACAGTATTGTCTTCCTGAATATAATATTCAGGGCAGCTTTCGTCGTCACTCCCTATATAATAATAGGGATATTATCTAGTTATATATTTTTTATCGTACACCCCTCTTTGGACCCAGCAACTGTGGCAACAGGTGATGTGAAATGTTATTTTGTTGAAGGGGTGAGCAATTCGTCACGCTGGTCGGGGTCTGGAAGTGCTGCTTGCCTTGGTGCGGCCCAGCCGAAGGCAAGGCGGCTCACCCTTCCCCACCAGTTCAACAATTAAGTAGTCCAATATTTGCTAGACAACCATCACCACATTTACAAGATATTGCTGAAGAAGAAGATTTAACAATTGATGGTAATTGGCCGGACGAAGAACCATCCGATTTAAAACCATTAAATATATCAAAATTTAGTTATAAAAAACGTAGAAACGTTCAATCACCATCACCAACATTATCAATAAAAACATCTAGAAAAGGACAACGCACCCGATCGGTGACAAGTACTACTTCAAGTGAAGGATCATCGGGCGGACAAAGTATTACCAAAATGCAGGCTGAACAAGGGTCAATTGGAGAGTTACAAAAGTACCATAACCGATATTTACGGAATCGTCGGCACACGCTAGCTAATGTTCGGTAAGCATTTTTTTTTTTTTTTTGTTATACCTTCAAACAATTTAGACGAATTCAGACCATAAAGTTGCTTGTACGATTTGTTGAGCTTTGTGACTGAAAAATTACAACAAACACGCAAGGTTTTTACGCACTACCCAAACGCATTACTAAATTGATATCACCTAATTATCAAATACATTAATGTTTATAATCTAATAATTATTCATTTAAAATTAATTGATTGAAATCCATTTTGAATGATCAACGAACCATTCAATATTTTGTTTGAAATGTGAAATTCGATTATGCTTGAAATAGTACAAATGCGATTATAATTCGACAAATGTACATTTCGCACATGCTCCCCAAAACAAATCAATTATCATATAAATACTATTCATTGAAGTTGATAAAGTAAGATATCACTAATTCTAATTCGAACAATAATCAAGCTTGACGTTCAAAGCTCTAACATTTAATGCCTTATTTAAATAATTGGAACGCTATAAATACAAATATAGTTGACGAAGATATTATCAAATCGAATAAATTTTAATAAATATTGTTATCATCATCATCACGAATGTAGCATGGAATCTTCGCACATTTGTATAATCGAAATTTTGTTATGTCTGCTTGCCTTATTGTCATCATTCATATGCAAATTTATCGCTAGATAGGAAACAAAATTCGTTTACAATTTCGAATCGGATTTTGATATAAAGTGCATACATACGATTTCAATTCACAAGACATTTGCAATTTTTCAGTATCGAAAAATGTGTAACATTCTAAGATATCTAGAACTAGAACCATAAAAATAGATTCATTGTAGAGATGTTTAGATTATTTTCCAGTATTTTGAAATGTGACGCAATGAATGGTTAGTGTTTACTGAAAAACGAAACTGGATCGTATTCATTGACCGGATAATTTGTAAATCTTGAAGATATTTTAAAGATTTCTCAACAACCACACCAACTGTTACTTTTAGTTAAAAATAAATAGCCCTATTCCATCTAAATATGAAAATTATTTTAAGTTATGGAATATTAAAATAACTTCGAAATTTTTTTTTGTGCCAGAATCATATAAAAATTTCAATCGGTATACTATTTTTATTTTGAATTATTACAATAATTTGGCATGTTTAGATAGACGTCATATGATATTAAAAAAAAGAAACACACACACTTATTTCGCACATTATAGTAATAATATCGTGCCTAAATTGGGTTAGTAATGTAAAATTAAATTGAAATTTATTGAGCAGTAATTTTAATCGAAGTTTATTAGATTGGACATTAATTAGGCTAATGGTGTTTATATAGAGTGAAAAAGGGTATAAATATCAAAGAAATCCCAACGATAATGCTAAATTCAGCATTTATTTTTCATTAATCATCAATTTCAAATATTTGAGGTGAAGTTAATTAATATTTCACACAATTTGATGGTCTTTTTTTAATTTTGTAATTGTTCCCGTAATAGTTTTTTATTCCAAAAAGCAAAATAAAACCTATGGTAGCGCCTTAAGTATAAGATAAATATTTATATTTTTTATAGTCGGAACGGTTAGATTTTTTCCTCCAAATGTTCTTTTTATACTTTACCTTGTCCATTTGCGTGGAAATTTCTCAAGAATTTAGCGGTTTATCCACTGACTGAAAGAAAAATCAGTTAAATAAAGGTTAATACGATTTGTATGATAATACAATCTTGACCTCTTAAAAATTTTGCGGATGCACGCAACTTTCTAAAGCACTGAACCTTCATAACTGAAAAATGTAGCTAAAACTCGATCAAATTTTAACTAATTCATCATTTAAAAGCAAATTAATGAATTTTGGTACTCGGAAAAAAGTCTACTAACACCGTCGAGATTCGAACTGGAAACTCCCAAATGCCGATCAAGCATATCGACTACTGTGTGACGTAAGAGGCGCAAGTGAGTTTTTTTTTAAACAACATTTCTTCTAAATTGAGGTATATTGGAGTGTTTTTTTGTCCACTTTGATTTGATCAAACTGACAAAATTCAAAAGCGACACAACAATAGAACAATTTAACATTTATCAAGGGAATAGTCCATTGACGTCGAATACCACAGATGTGCCAAAGAAACGACAAATAAGAAATTGTACCCTTAAATATTTGTTAGATGACAGAAAAAAGAGTCGTTATTTAAGGTCAAGTCGATTAGGTCAAGATAGACAGGTGATGATATCATTAGCAAGACAATAAGCCATTATGTTGTTTTTTGGAGAAACAAAACGAAAAGATTTCAATTTAATGATCAGTCAGCGTTAACAAAACATTATTGTAATGATTTGCTCGTTATCAAAATTTCCACTTCCATTAGATTCTCGGTGAAAAATGATAAGGGGAAAAAATGATGATTTTGATTAGAGACAACAATTCGGTGTTATTTTATGTGTTCGTGTAACAAGATAGATCGTTGTTAGGGTCAATAGTTAAATGCAAATAGACTTTGAAGCCGATAGTTGAGGATTAAAATCGAGAGCCTTTATATTTTACTATCCACTGATTCGAATATAACGTTATTCATATCTATTTAGCTTTATATTATTTACAGTTTTAATCACCATTTTTTTTTGGGCAAAAGTTGCTCATTTTATATTATCAACGAATTGAATAGAATTTCCTTTATTCTTTGTTGAAGCCTCCTATCAGGGCTTTATGTTTGACACCTTTTCTACACGATTTTACTGACAGTAACATGGATGAACATGCCTCAATATGAAAATAAAACTTGACTCTATTTCGTATGGTTTTTGTTTTTTAATGATATTTTGAATTGTTTATAAATAAACTGGAAATATATGTGCATTGTTTGTTTTAATTGCAGTTGCTTTGGGCATTCAACTTTAGAATTGTTCAATCAACCGTAATGTACAGAAAAATATCAGCAAAATAAACCAAATACAATAAAATAAAATTAACGATCAAATATGTTTTTCACGCTAGAGCTACCAAGTAGAACATATTTCTGTATATTTTTCTTATTTCGTTCGTCTGGAGATTGAATTCTTTTAACGTTATATGTATAAACAGTAACTTATCGGATTGCTGGATATAAATCTTATGGTTAGACACTTAGAAAAATTGACTATACTTTTATAATTTTTATTTTATATGTTGTATGTATGTAATTCTCCTTGTGACTGAGAAAATCAATTTTAAATAATCTTATAAGATTTATTAAATTAAAAATTCAAATTCAATTTTCAATAGGAATTTTTCGTTCAATACACCGCTCTGTATAGAAGGATATCTATGAAGATTAAATTACGGAATATTGTAAAAAAAGAAATAATGAAGCGGTAGGCGGTATATGTTAGAATTCTTATGATTCTGTTCCAAAGTCGCATCGTTTTATTGAAGCATATTTCATTTGTTTATTTAGATAAGAGGATGATTTTGGTCGTAGATTCACTTCACAATAGACTGAATAACAAAGAAAGTCTAATAGAGGGGGTGAAATATTACCGCTTCACTCTAGAAACAAGCTTGAGTAATGATTTCTTATTTTGAGGGTTGTTTAATGATTCTCAACGGTTTTTAAATCAATTGATTGACAACTCTTTGATCACACCGTTTTACTGTGACTTGTGTAACTATTATAACATTCACACTGTATAGAATAAGGATAAATAAACCATGTCACCACTTAATGTAATCTGTGATGTGTTATTTCCTCTTGACGAAATATGTTAAAATTTGTTTGTAGTTACTGGCTACCAGCTGATAATTTGTATAACACGAATCATCACCAAGAGAATACAGTAAGGATGTGTTCATGTATCGAGGGAGTTGCGTTTTTTGAGAATTTCATAAATAAAATATGTGACTGTTTCAACACAATCGATGGTTTGCTAAAGGCGCTTTTGCCTTACAAAAATCAATTCGACAAAACATTGAATCTGGGGCTAGTGTAACGAAGAGTAAAGCTTCTGGAAGAAAATTGAGTACCGTCAAAGCTTAAAACTCTTATTTATCTGATTGTGCTTGTATTTTCGCATTATAAAACTCTTATGGCGGTCCCCATTTATAGATCGGCTCAAGTCATTTCTTAACTCACTGAACTAAGTATATATTCAGATTTTTCAGATGAACGAGTTGGAAATCTCTGCAGGATAATTTCTGTTTTATTACACAATTTAGAGAGAATTCTTTATTTTCATGTTTTTGAGTTAAAGTTTTCGTTTATGGTAAATAAGTCTTATCTATAACAAAATTTCGCCCCAAAAGCCACATCATCTTCACTCATAGAATATCCAAATTCAAATGATTTTCATATAATTGTGGCACTGTGGTATTTGTTCAAAACTCTCTCAATGTTAATTTACAAGTTTTAAAATAATATTTATTTATAAGTCTGGAAATTAATTAAAATCTAAATGTTTGTGTATATGTGTGAATGTGTTTTTGGAGAAATTGGCTATATGCCAATAGTTTGTCATCACCTACACATATAAATGTGTATGCTTATTACAGATTTAGTTGGTATTTTATGCCTCTATCATATTGCGTTGTTAAGATCAAACAGAATTCAAAATAATAATTTATGACATTAATTCCAATAAATTACATTACAGTAAATCAAATATTACCAATACTTGTTGGTGGTGTTGTTGTTGTTTTCCTATTTTATTCATTATTTCTATAAATATTTATACATTTTGTACAGAACGTTCTATTTTAATCCCAACAGTCTCTCGAATAATTTGTCGATAATAGGCTGAGTTACATTGAATTTAATTAGTGGGATTAACAATAACATTAACGTTGAAATATTGGTGGATTATAGATTGATTTAGAAACAGGGGGAACGGTAGAGGGAAAACGTTACTTTTACTTTTATCATATGAATTTGATAACACACACAACAAATTACTGTTATATTCAAATTGCATGTTTGGTTGTAGAATAATAAATTGATGATTTATAATATTGCATGATTTTGTTGATTTTAAACTAGAAGAAAAGTAGTTTTTATTTCTTTTTATTCGATTAAAATAGACCCATTTGAGTAGCGGCTAAGCGAACATAAATAATACTCCACTAATTACAAAGTTACGTTTAAGTGGAGATGTAATGAAAATTAGTTTATTGTTAAATTGAAACTTTACTGGTATTATTCGAAATTTAATTCATTTTATATTATCGTGTAGCTTACTGCTTTTTATAGTATGCCTCATTTAATTTTTTTAATGTAATTCCATATAATTTCCTACTACGGACATCATTCGAAAAGAACCAATACGGATTATAAAGAGTAGAGTTTCTGTACTGTATAAATGCTATTTAATACTACCGTTTGTTGAGGTTTACCGACCATTCAAATATACAGTGATCAGTTGGCATGTTAAATAGAAAAGCATCCATATACGGGTTCTATCATTAATGTTGCATTTATCACAAAGTTGAAATCTTTTTATTTTTTATTTTCTATTTCAGAATCAAATCCAACAGTTTAGATAAATGTTTACTGTTTTTTGATCTACTCCTCTATGCTCTAATTATATTTACTTTGTCTTCTACAGATGAATATTTTATTTTATATAGATGCCCTAAATGTTGGTAATCATCAAATATTTACATCTTGAAAATAATTTCCCGCATACTTTATTTGAGGGAAGTTTCATACCATTATAGTTGAACTGTCGTATCCTACTTTTTTCGTAATAATAATAATAATCAATGAGATGTCGTTGTACCAAACTAATAAAGATATAGGTTAGTCCATCTACTAAGAAAATATTTAACACATTCATCCGCTAAGTACCTACCTATCAACAGTTTATCTTCAATATGTTGGGTTTGTTATCGATAAAAAATGAATGTTTTAGGTTGTTAGTTGTATGAAATTGTCTATAAATTTTATTTTAAGGATAGTTACCTATGACAACAAGGAAACAATGGGCTATTCCATCTTGTAACCCGGAAAATAACTTTTCGTTAGTTTCTGGTGTTTAATAAAAATTTAAAACTTATAAATTATTCTTAGAACGCAATTTCGTCTTTGTACGACGTATTATTGTTGTTTACCTACAATTTTATCGACTTTTGTTGAACTATTTCAATTGTGTTAAGCTACAGGAATTCTCCATATAGGTAAACTTCACTGTATAAGCATTTAATCCATTCATATTTTATTGTAAAAGGAAGGAATAGTGTAATTAGTCAGTACATCGATATTAATAGTTGGCAATCCATTAACCTATTGAATATTAAATAACTTAATCTTATACCTTTATGGGTTTGTTTCACTTACCTGTATTTCTAAATTAATGTAAAACTGGAGGTCTAAGTGTTCAAAAACCTCCTATTTGTAAAGATAGGGTAGACCCGAAAGTTTCAAGAACATATAGGATGATACCGCCGTAGTATGTTACTGTAAAAATAGAGACGTGTGCACGTTCATAAATACGAGAAACGAATATCAAATTTTACAAATATCATGATAGTAGGCGGTTGCCGCTTTACAATTACATTTCTTAATTCATTGAATTTGGTTGTTCTATACAGTTTTATTTGGATGTGCCTTTGAAACTTTGACTCACAATTCGTAGTTCCTACGTTGAGAAAATTCTATGCCTCTCTATTATCACAATATTCGTTCGTTCCTCGTATTTTTAGTAGGGCAGACTTCTTTATTTTTACAGTCACATACTACTGAGGTGTCATCGTACACGTTCGTGAAACTTTTGTTTCTATTCTATTTCTACAATCTTGATCATTTGGAACACTTAGGTCACCAACGCTATAAAAGAAAATTGATTAAAATTTTAGATTTGAACAAATGTTGCTTTAACTAATGACTAATTTCATAAGAATAAGTAGAAAAACTCTCCAAATTTTATTAAAATTGTGAATAAGAGCGTTCAATGCAATTTCCATGCTTCCTCATCTCAGTACATATAATTAAATGCATTTGAACAGTATGAGTTGCAATAAATTTAATAAACAGAGTATTGTGGAACATTACACATATTATGTGTGCCATAAATGCAGCCAACAGTATACATATTTCTAGCGCAATTTGCTTATAAAAAAAAATAACTATGAAATATGAGAAACAAACACCTTATCAATCTTCATTGATTCTTGTTGTGTCTTTGTCAAAAGAGAAACTTAATAACCTTTCACAACAATGCGGTAATAACTGTAGAGTTGTGAATCGATGCTTGATTTTTCCATTTTAAATGTGCGTTACTGTAGCAACCTACAAATTGTCACTGACAGGAAGAATCTAAATTTGTTGGTTGCTACAGTAACGGTCATCTAAGAATGGAAAAATCAAGCATCGATCATTGGATGGGATTGTTTTCAAACCTACGTTATACTTTGTTTTTATTAAAAAGTTTGTAAAGATTTTTGGTATTATGTAAATTATAAACCTTTATTTCGGCTATTTTTGGATTATAGTGACGAAGTCCGATTTAACGTTACAGACATTTGTAACGTGCTACCTGAGTGTTGAAAATAGCACGATATTAATTTTAATTAAAATGATAAAATACTTGCTAGTATCTTAAAAAGGTAGAAAAGTAAAATGAAGAATAAGAAAACGGGAGTGAAATGTGTTGATAAAGTAAAATTTAATATGAATTTTGATTATATTAAACAAATTAAGTTTTCTGATTTTATGATAAGGGCGACCAGTGTTCTTAATAGAATACCACCTAAATTGGGGCCTCATAACCTAATATAAAACAATATTATTCAATGACAGAGCAGTTTGTTGTTGTTTAAAAGAAAACGTTTAATTTTCTCTCGCTTCATTCATACATGTTGAAGAGTTTTATTGTGGACAATCTGAATATAGAATCAAGAAATCAATAGACAACAAAACATGCCTAGGAGGAATCTTCCATATAATTACAAAGCTATATTTGAAGTGAGCAGGATGTTTTTGTATTTCCCTATCCATTATTCAAGATTCTGTGTTTTTTCTAAATGATTTTCAACGTAATAATATTTTTTCTGTTGATAATGGAGGTATCAATAATTGTTAAACGTTATAATTTAATGTAATAGCGTTTTTTTCATAGTACTATTTAGCCGACGACCGAGACTTGAACCCTGAACTCCAGCTTGACGGGCAGACGTGTTCCGCCCCTTGACGGTATTGTCTGCACGACATGCTGACGTTCCGGGTTCAAACCCCGGTGGCCTAGTCAAATTTTACCAAATTTATTATGGAAGAAAGAGCATTATGATAAATTATCGGAGTAAATTTATCAACTATTTCTGTTGTATTTGTTCAGCGACATCTTCGTTGCATGCTTGAAATATGGTGCCCGTTTATTTGAATACAAGAATTTATTTGGAAGATCAATAATAACTACAGCTAACACTATAACATCAACTGTATAAAGTTCTCAGCGTTCGTGTCGTTTAAAAGTTCCAACTTCCGTTAAAATTTCAAACACTCTATAACATCTTCTTTCGTTTAAATTTTATTTCAAAGTTTTATTTCTGAATAAATTGTTATGAATTTTTAAAGAGAATTTAATGAGTTTCTATACTCAACAATTGTAACAGTGAAAAGTTGAAAATTATTTTAAAAAAAAAAGAAGCATGTCGTGTATGTGTTATTCGACACGAACTAAATCAAATAAATTGATGAAATAGCAGTGTCAGAATAGCATTCATTTGTACTGACGTTGTGACGCTTCGATAGCATTTGAATAGAAACATAGATAATTAGAAAGACGTCTCGGATTTAATAAATTGGATTCTATACGTGTATACTACATTTGATTTAAACAGAAACGTGAATTTCAGTTAAAACTAATCAAATCATAAACAGATAAAAAAAAAGAATGAAAATTGAGAATTTTTTGCAATACCTCCATTCGTACAATTCTGTCAGATTTGATCGTTCAACAATTCAATAAACAAAAATAAAAGGCGAACGTTTATTTGAAACGAATAGTGCCGAAATTCCAATTAAAAAGAACATACGCAGAGCAAACGTTAACTTTATGTTGCAAGATAACGTTCATAACGTTAATTGATTACGCACGCGCTACTTCTTTTTTATGGGACTCACATTATTGCACTTCGTTATAACCAATTTTTAGTCGTTTAACTGCATAAAACAAGCTTGTCAACTTTTCGAGTAAAACTTCACTGAAATTAAATTGTTTCTTTACACGAAAGAGAAAAAGAATTTCTCAAAACCGTCTGAAACTTTGTCAGATTGGATTTAACAAATAGAATTTTCATTGTTGATGGGAACTCTAAGAGTTGCGGTTTAAAGAATTTTTTTTAGTTTCATCAAAACGTAGAGTAGAGTTGTTTCCTTATCGAATTCACTTTACAACAAGATTGGAATTAGAATCGAAAATCAGTTTATCACATGTACACTTTGACAGTCAACTTTCGACGAATTCAGTTGATAAAATTCATCAATCCAATCTTTATCTTGATGTTACATTCAATTTAATCGCAATCGTTTTCGTTATATTCGTTCAACAAGTTGTGAAGGAGTTTTTATAGCATATAGTGGACAAAGAGCAATAAATCAATAAATCAACAAAATATGGATAACGATCGATATCCATATAGAGATTTTCAATGAATTTTTGATTGGCACTTTCAGTTTTGTATCGGTAAATTTAGGAAAGAAGCAAATGGGAGATAGATTCTAGAGAGAACAAGACGGTGGAATGTAAATTTTCAATCTATCAGTTTAAACTTTTTCCAAGACAAACAGTTAATACAAAGAGGATTCAAGGTTTATTAAAAATGTTCGGAACTAATACCTAGGACCAAGACCAAGGGATTTTTTGTGTTTCCTAAATTATTTAAAAGTTTTATGAACGAGATATTAGGAAAATTGATATACAAATGAACGATCAATGTGATCTGTTGTTTGAAAACGATGAAGTTTTCATAGCTAAGAAGACTATTTGTTTATTCAAGAAAAAAGAAGATTATGGCAAATGGAGTATGCAAATAACCACAAATAAAACAAAATATTTGAAAGAATTGTAGGTTTTCGGGAATTTAAATATTTAAAAGTTGCGCAAGATTATAAATACGAAATAAATACGAAGATCACGTTATGCAAACCTTTCTGGTGGAAGGAATATTTGTATGCTATGAAACAAGGAAAATGTCCAGAAAAAACCCTGTGGTATTCCACAGAAAGGAGAAGGCACGAAGAGTTATAGGAAAAATTACGCAGGAATTCAGCAGAAAGATTATTGTTTTCAATAGAACTGTTCAAAAAAGAAAAACAATCAATGTGTTATGCGAAAGAAAATTCGTCATTTTAACAAAGAAACGCGTCGTCAAACGAACAAAAATCGCCATTCTTCCAAAGATTTCAATTTAATCACTAGGCACTCTAATTTTTTTTCTAATCAGAAGCTTTGTTAATGGATTTAGAATGATGTATTTGTTATTTTCAGTAAATGATAAAATGGTGCTTGATTCTATCGTTACCTTAAGCTACAATTAATAGAAATTCAAACTTATCTCTCAAACACTCTTATATTGTACGCATTGATTGGTCGATATAAAAGCTTCGCTTTGAAGACTATATGGGTGCATAACAAAAAGGAAGTAAATTAGGTCCCTAGATCTAGCCTGAAGCCATATCCAAATTTCATGATAGTAAGCGATTTGTGCACTTATAGTGAACATTTAGGTCTCCAATTGGTCTTTTGTGTTAATTAAACGGAGCTATTGCTATTGTCTTTTGGATATTTCACCTTACGCTACTGTAGCCTATATCATTTTGTTAGATCTTCGTATTTCGACAGCAAATTCTCTCTTGTAAGCATAAATATTCATTTCGTGGTGCAAAGCTGTCAAATTACCAAGTTATACGCAAAAAGAAAAAAGAAAAACATTTATTACGTGTTTTCCCTTAAAAATATTCTAAACTTCCTGGTAAACACTGACAAAATAAAAGATTTGACCGACAACCGAAAGACAACAAAACAACATCCATACATATTTAAAAAGTTGCATAACATCATCGTAAATCTTTGAATTATCATGAGTATAAGAAGTCTACACTTTGTTTCAGGGAAACTTTCAACAACATTTCAATTTTCAATTTTTAATGACAATTTAGCTAAATGTTCTTCCTAATTTTATTGTATATACATATAGTGAGGATAAAACAACAAAAGATAAGTAAAATGTAAGACAGTTTGATTGTAACTGGATCATCTCGTTAATTTGCATTTTCTTGTTTTGTTCATTTCTAAAGAATAGAGCTAAAAGCGAAATGATGTTCTTAAAATGAAACATAAAAATTGAATTGTTATAATGCAACTTTACCAGTGACTTGAAGACTGCAATTTTGAGTATTGTCGAATGATATTCCTAGAATTTAATCCAGCCATGTTAATTTATTCTTCAAATAAAGACAAGTCTATATAGACAAGTTCAACTAAAAATGTTTCATCCACTTATTTGCCTAATTACAAATTGGGGTATAACAATAAATAATAACAAATGTAAACATTAATTGCTAAATATTATGAGCTGTTTATTTACTTATTTAACACCCATATTGGATCCTAAATGTTTGTATTGTAAATATTTAGAAGATTAATAATCGTAATTAATCGTATTAAGCAATTTTTTCTACCAAATTTGCCTGATTTATGGCGTTTTTTCATCTTCATAATTTCTCACTAAATATAAATCATAAAACAGTATAACTGGGTTTATAAATTTAATTAACTTTATTTGTGTTTATTCAGTTACTTGAAGCCTCTTCTTATCTTGAATTGATCAATTTATAAGACTATCTTTATCTCACTTTTTATCTCTAACCATTTTTTCTTCTATAAAGATCTTAATTTCTTTTCCACTCATTTTCATGTATTTCATCTTCTTTTATTACTTTCTCCTTCCTATTATAAGATAAATTGGTACAAAAACTAACAAAAAATTTTAAAAGATTACATCATAATTCACAAAAACAGAGCTATTCAAAATCTTAAAACACAAAAAAAAAATTATGATTTAATTGCTTTGTGTTTAATAAATTGTCAATCTAAATGAACATCATCAGAGAGTTAATATTATTATTATCATCGCTGTTGATGATGATGTTTTTAATGTTATTATTACACCACATTTGATGATTATTTGTATCATCTTGTTTTATAGAGGGTTCAAAAGTGTCATAGTTCAATGAAGTGTAACCATTATGAGCAAGCGATATCTTTAGAAATGATATTCATATGTCACATGTCCTTCTTCTCGACTTACTTGTTAGATTATTGAAGCGTTTCAGGAAATCAATGGGGTTGGGGATTTTTGAATAATAATAATAATAATAATTTTCATCTTTATCACAGTTGAAAAACCGAAAACAAGACGAATCCTTATCTCAATCATTTGTATTTTTGTTTGTTAAAATACTTATTTTAGAGCTTATCTACTAATTTGCTAAAGTTAACAGAAAGCTAACAATAAGTTAAATTTAGCTCTTTATCTCACACTTGAAGGTTAAGTTACAATTATAGTTATCTCAACATTCACATTCACATATAACCTTACGTTGATACTAATAATCTAGCATATAAGTCGAGCTTAACTAAGTTATCGCTTAAATGAAGAATGCATGCGCTATGCAGCTTACTTACAATTAAAAACCTCCATATCGTGATTGTGATCGAGATCGAGATCAAATTTACTTGGAATTTCATTGATTAATACATAAACAGAAGACAGTGGGGAGCCACAGAATGCTAAACTAAGATCAACAATAGAAAATGATGATAACGTTTCATTGTTGTTGTTGTTGTTGTTGTATTTTATACCATCTGAGTTACCTTACTGGGTCTGTTTGTTTTACCCGGGGCGTTGTTCTCCTTCTCAGGATTAGTACCAACGACAACAATAACAGATTACTGTATAATAAACAATGCATTTGAGGAAATTGAAAATTAATGAAAAATTGTGACGTTCTGTAAAATTTATGATGTACCTTAATGATCCTAAAAAGCGAGAAGTGTATTATTCTTCAAATACCCAACCAGGCTATCTCATTTGTCTGTAAATGACAATGATTCACAACAATATGTCCGGTAGGTAGGGTAGGGAATGTTAGAGGGAATATCATATTTAGTTTAATGTTCGCATGGGATTTACACGAAAATTTCCTGGACGTAGAACAATTTACAACAGCGAAACTTTTAGTAGTAAATTGATCCCAAATCAACCAATTTATTTTAACACCGAATATTTGGGACATAATTAAATATTCATAAATAATCAACGAAATTGACAAAAATAGGTTAACATTAGTGTTATAAAGGTTTGGAATTTCAATTTTAAACTTTTACCAGATTTTTTACATTCCTGTTTTTTTTTCGATTCCAACACTTTTCTACAAACCACGTAGATTTAATTAAGCGGCTATAATTTATGAGTTTTTTTTTTTGCAAAAATCTAACCGATTCTCATTTAACTAATTTCTTTTCATTTGTTACAGGTAAGTCAGCTTTTTAATGATTTGACTGACAGCTTACAAGGTAAGGTATGGGTCAATTTGAACGTTCAAAGTTTTAATTGTGTTTTGTGTATGATTTGTTAATTAACAGAAGCAAATTTCGTGTTAATTGTTGTCGGATTGAACTAGAGAGAATTGTAATTTCCTTATCGTCGATTAATTCTTTTTCTATTTTCACATTGTTAGTTAGAAACTTGGTGAAGGAATTGTTCATTTGTAGATAGAGAGTTTTAGTGATATTAAAGCCCACAGGATACGATTTTCAATCAAAACTCTATTTACAACAAAACTGGCAAACAATGTTGTTGATCTCGTTTGTGGATTTCATTTTATTTTCTTTTTAAAGTGTGATATTGGATGTTGTTATCAAGTTTTTGTGATTTATTGATAATAATACAAACATCTGTTGTTGTAATTATTAGAAATTGTGCGTGATTATATTTATTCATTATAGCAAATGGAATTTCTGTCATTTCTCAAAAAGTCATCCTATTTTAATTTTAATTATGATTATTGGACACGAAAACAGGTAACTCTACTAATAGAATTTTTATTATAATCAATCTCCTGAGATTCGCAATTCAATTATTCATTGAAATAGTTTTGAAAGAACGAAACAAATTAATTAAATAAACAAGAATACTCTAGCAACTCGTCTTTGTACTTCAATATAAAAGTCGACAACTAATTTGTTTTAAATCAAATATAACTAACATTACCGTCTTTATAACGTAAAATAAAAACAATTCAATTATTGTTAGTAAATCGAATTTGGTCGTCATAAAAGTCTAGCTAGTTTAATTTTTGTTAATGTCATAATTGAATTTGGAAAATGAATGATGAAATGGGCGAATAATAAATAAACCCTTTCCATTGAATCTATTTCAGGGATAAAAAAAAAACAGATTAACATTTAAGTGTATTAATGCAATATAAGTATAATGAAGTCCTTCTAGACTTTGCAAAAACATCTTAATTACGTTATAAGCGGATTTACGCTATTTTTTATACGTTATGCTCTTACAATTTTCTCTTTACTGTATTTTTATCTTCTATTAAGTAATTTCACAAATCTATCATTACTTACATTTCCCATTTTTATTTTTTGTTCATTCTCGTAGACGGGTAGTTTCTCTTATCGTTAGAGATAGATTTAATTTTTTTTCGGCTATACGTTGTACTAACATTATCTGTTACAAATGTGTCCGATTCACTATTTATTTATAAATTTTGGTAAATATTAGGTGTGTTTCTATCACCAGAAGAATATAAAACTATTGGTCGAGACTATTCAACGTAGTCTATGATATATGATGTCAGATCCCCGTTCAAAGCCTTGGTTTAAAGAATCATAAACTAGATTTTAGCGTTCCAAACAGCCTGAAAATACTTTCCAGGCTCGTATATTTACTGCAGTAAAATAACAATCTTCCTCTTTCATGAACCAAGAGCATTGCTAATCTAGATTTGTTCCAAAAGTCATATAAGCTTTGTTACGAGTTTAGTGATTACCTAACAATACATCAGCTAGGTATTTTTAGTATTTCTATGATAGTTGGAATTGTTAAATGCGCAGAACAGATTGCAACAGAAAAAAGATATAAAACAGTCTGGAATTGTAGGTTAGAGACAAGCTATTATCTTATATATTCTATATAGGGACCTATTATTTCCGATAAAGTCATAAAAATCCCAGTTCTATTTTAATCTTCGTTTATGGTGTGTATGGCGAAAAATTTCAAATACAATTATATTGTTATGATGCTTTTATAACACTTTGTTATAATCATAAACTTGAAAATACTGTTTATGTGGAACAAAATAAATTAAAAAAAAGAAAATACAATTAAATCTTATTTCTTTGAAGATAAAACTAATTGAATTTTTTAAATGAATCATATTCGAAAAATGGTGGATGCGCCGGGCGATTTTCTCATGTAAATTGATATTTTCAACATTGTTCTTTATTTTTTTTTAATTGGATCGCTCATTATTTTTTTTGAAATTGATTGGAGAAACTTATCTTGTAATATTCCAATATTTTTCTAATATATTCGGATATAATTAGAAGATCTAATCGTTTGTCGTAAATGCAATTTAACAATGAATTTTTCTGTTTTACAACTAAATCACTTGTATTATAACAGAAATTTTGATTATAACGATGTATCTGTTCACCAATAACTTGATTGTAGTCGATGAAATGAAATCCTTTTCAAGAAAATATAATAAAAGTCGATATATTGTAAGAGGTATAGTTGATCAAAAATTTTTGCTCAAATTGTGAACCTTTAAGTATTTTCTGAACAAAAGGAAGTCAGCCTATTGATAGAATCTTTCATAGAATATAATAAACCTTCCTTTGAAATTGTCCCTCAGAATTGGAAAGTGTTAACCCCCCCGCCGGACTTCTACTGAACTTTTGTATCATTGGTAGACTCATAATCTTATCTAGAATAGTTACAGGAATTAATTGAATCAAAATAAAATTTGATTTCACAAAAGGTGGGTTTATTTTGGAAAATTCTCCGAAATGTGATATTTGGTCAAATTTTTACAGTTACAACAGAACTTAGCGCTCTACAATACAATAAACCTATCTGTGTAAAGTATGAAATTGGAAAAAAAAATTTAATGATTTTTGTTACGTAGGAGTAGAATGAAATTTTAAATGGTACAAATATTGCTCATGCTGTTCATACTCAAGTTGTATGAAGCGGATTAATGATTGCGACTCATTTTGTACATTCACTGATTCAGAATCATCATCTTAATTAATAATTACAGTCTTGTTCCAAGTAGAAACGAGTTATTGATTCATTTTACAGAGGCACCAGCACATAAATTTCTTTTTATATCAGACATAGTAAGGTGGTTAAGTATAATGATGATGAAGAAACTTTGATCGAACGTGTTTAAACTCTATTAATTGCAACAGATTTTCTGCTATCATAAATATGAACATAATACTACCTGAAAGTGAGACTAAAGGGTCGGTTACATTGAACGACTTTAGTCGCTAGACGCTGGCAGTTGAGGCGTGGCGCGCATGTGCATATTGCAAGTCGCTTAGTGATATAGATTACACAGAACGAGTAAAATTACTACCAAGTGTAGCAACACAACGACTAAAGTTGCTTACACCTAGCGAATTTGGTCGCAGCGTCTGGCGACAAAAGTAGACCGCTCGGCCACTAAATTCGTAGTCGCCGAGCGTCCAGCATCCTCTGTATTACACAGCGAATTTGGTCGCAGCATCTGGCGACAAAAGTAGACCGCTCGGCCACTAAATTCATAGTCGCCGAGCGTCCAGCATCCTCTGTATTACACAGCGAATTTGGTCGCAGCGTCTAGTGACTAAAACCGCTCAATTTAAGCGACACTTAACAGAAAAATTCAAGTATAAAGTCGAATTTATCAAAAACAATCATGGTGACGGATATAATATTACCGATATTATTCTTTGGTTATTAATGTCAGTCTTGGTTATTTCGAGATTTAATTGAAAATCTACTTACAGATAGATCGATTTACGTCAACAGAAATCATTAAAATATGTATCAAAAGTCAATTGAAATAAATCTCTATTTATATGCTTGAATGTTTCAAATACGTTTTAAATTAAATCAAAATTTCCAGAATTCTATTATAACTTCTTCTTTATAATAACCGAATGAAAACGTAATTTATCAACATTAAAATGATTCTTTTCATTTATCAATTTTTGAAAACATTGATAAATCATATTATCAAACTGTAACTTTATAATAAAATTGTTGTTTGAAAATAATGAGCTTGTTGCTTCTGTTGGCTTCATAAATGTTAAAAGCATGTGATTATTATATTGAACAATATGTAATATTGTGTTGTCAATCTATAAATGAGATCTCTCATTAACTAAATCAATAACTAATCTGTTTCAAAACAAACTTATCAACACATAAGGAAATTTGAAACTCTCTAACAATTTGATCTATCACAACTACTATTTATATATGTGGTTACAGTTGTGTTCAACGCAGGCCCGCGCCTACCGGTTGTTCACGTTGTGGTAATCACAAAGGCGGCACATCAGGTGGGGCGGCATTTCGAAAAAAACAATCAAGCTAATTTTTTATGTCTTACAATTATAAATATACTAAATAATACGTATTTTTAATATATTTTATAATAGTTGCAATATGAACCTCCAAAATTGCAAACAAAATTTTATATTTTGTAATAAATTTATAGAAATTTTGCCTGGAAACGTGATACATACAAGAGGAAGTCGAAAGGCAATACGATGTCTGTTTATCTGTTAAGACAGATGATTTTTTCTCCTTATTCGTAACATTTCATTCATCAACTTCGGCATATATCTTTGAAATTGAAACTTTTCTGATAAACGTAA
>JAZBGY010000533.1:15433-52927 GCA_037414755.1 Lydus trimaculatus | reverse complement strand
CTATTTAAACCAAATCCAGGTGTAAAATTCTATTCATGTTATTCATGCAAAAACTTGTAATTATTAATTTAATTGAATTATTGTATTTATTAATTAATTTTTGCAATTTTTTTTCATTTTATAGATTTCTATCGAAAATAGCATTTCAAGATCACATAAATCGTCGTGTAATCCGTATAAAATATAAATGTAAAGATTGTTTAAATTTATTTACATTTTTCAATCGTTGTTCATTTCTATTACATACACGTAAACATTATAATATAAATGAAGGTGAAATAAATTTAACAAATTTAGATATATTTATATTAACAGATGAATTAATTGGTTTCCATTATCATGAATATATACCATATTTATATAGTGATGATGAAGAATATATAACAGATGATGATAAAATAATTAATACAAATTTTTATATGCCTGATGAAAATGATTTTGGTAAACAAATTATACATATGAAAGCACACAAATTAATATTCCATAATGATTCGAAATCATTAACATTAAAACAGATCGCTTCCAATATACCATTATGTGAAATTATCATACATATACCTGTATCAACAACAACAACAACAACAACACCAACAACAATAATGCCACAATTATCATCGAAAAAACGTCCAATTCAACGTAGATTAATTGAAATCGATAATAATAATAGTATTGATACGAATTTAATACCAACAGATGTACAAGAACCAAATCAAAATGATTTGATTATATCAAAAATTGAATCATTAACTGAAATAGCATTAGTTAAAAAATCACCAATATGTACAGAATGTTCAAAACCAATAACAAATAAAACAATGACATTACATTTTTCAAATAATAATAAACCATATGATGAGAATTTATATTGTATTATATGTAAATATATAGCACCAACAAAATGTTCATTAAGTGCCCATAAACGTATACATACAAATTTACCACCATTTGTATGTCCGGAATGTGGTAAAAATTTTCAAAATTCATATCGTTTACAATTACATATAGATGATGTATGTTTTCATGCAGCAAAACGTATACGTTATCGTTGTCCTGGTATGAAATGTGGTAAAATTTTTGTTGTACGTAATACATTTGCAACACATTTTGCTAATCATATACAATGTATACAACATTGTAATATATGTAATGTTGCATTCGTTAAAGATATTGATTTTCAAGAACATTGTAAAATACATGATGATAATGGTAAATGTAAACCAGTTAAATCATATAATTGTCTTGTATGTAAAAATCATCCAATTATAACAAATGATAATTATGATGAACATATAAAATTACATGTTTATGATAGGGAACGTTGTATATATATTTATCGTTGTAAAATATGTCATAGTTATTTTCGTACAGTTACAACATACGGTTCGCATATACAACGCTTCCACAAATCAACAACACCACCCCCAACAACAACAACGACAACAACAAAACCACAAACAAATCTTATAACAACAAATTGTACATATTGTAAATATCGTATAATATTCCGGGATCGTGAGAAAGATAAAAGTTGTACTGTATGTAAACAAGTTAATTATAATCCGGAAATTGGCAAACAAGATGATGATGTTGATGATGATGAACAAGTGAATCCATCAATTTGTTTATTATGTAAAGAAGAAATTGTTGATAATGATAAAGAGATACATTATGAAATTTGTAAATATAAAAATCCAATTGTTCCAATACAAAATGTTGAAGCTAAATTATCAGAAAGTGATACTGATAACGAACCGAATTATAATGATTATGAAAAAAGAAAACAACAACAACAACAACAAGAGATAACAATACATAAACGTAAAAAACGTAAACATTCGAATAATTCAAATAAATCAACATCATCATCATCGACTTTAACACAAAAAAATGATAATATTTCCGAATTAAATATAGAAAGAATAGATGATAATCATGATGATGATTATCATTGTAAATTATGTAATTATGAACATAATGATCGTAAACAATTTCATTCGCATATTATTAAACATCGTGATGTATCTACAGCATATCAATGTATGGAATGTGGTGAATGTTTTGTTGTAAAACCATCATTATTAAAACATTTATTATTATATCATAAAATCACAAATACTGATTCATATTTATTAAATAATAATTGTTTTGATAAGAATGCTATTGAAGCATTAGAAACGAATTTAAAATTATTACCTGGTGAACATAAAGGACCAGTTAAACAAAATCAATGTAGTGTTTGTTTGATGCAATGTGATAGTGTTATTGCTTTAAATAAACATTTTCGTACGCATGGTATGGCGTTTCTTCTAAAAAAAGGACATTAAAATTGTATGATAATGATTTAATTTTGTAATAAAGTCTGTTAAAACCGCTTATTTACGTTTTAATATATATTTTTCATGTTTTTACACTAATCGTCAAGTGTGAACGCTATTTTAATTGTACGACACAATGTGGATGTTACTTAATAAATCTATCGGAATAATTTTCACGTTCTACATCACTGTAACCAATTAGATTCGGATATTTCTAAATTCTAACCAATCGACGCGAAGTATTCAAATTTGACAACTACAATACGCGGAGGTTTTTCTCACGTAAAGTCGCAACCACACTAGACGAGACTAAAGTTTAGGAAAAGTTTAATCATCAAGTTCAGTTCATTTTTTGACGCATTACAGTAAAATTAATCAAGCAAAAGCAAACCTAAACTTCTTACTGTTTACAAATGAGTGCGTTCTTTACCTGGCGCATTCGCCAATTTTCACAAATATCGAAAATTTAACATATTTATAGATATATGGATAGAGTCCTAATCCTTGATTAGAAAAAGATGATTCAAACAAGTGTTTGTCGTTAGTATATTGTTGTGTGACAGACACTGGAAATCATTGTAGGTAGATACAAATCGCTAGCCCCAATTAAATCGCACCAGTGAGTTATTGGATTAACGATTTTCAAAATACCAAAATAAAGCGTCCACACACGCGGCGGCTTGAGGGCGAATTTGTTCAAACAAAGTAATAATGGAGCAATTTTTTGTATCCAATACACGAACTTCTATTGATAGAAGTTCATTATGCAATAGGACAGTGTTTCCCAAACTTTTTGCTTTAGCGGCACAGTTTAAATTCAATAAGATGACCGCGGCACTGTAATAGAATATTTAATTGTTTCTAATCCGCATTTTTGCATTTTGATCCCCATAAACATCGGGTGCGACGTATAACTGAAACAAATACCCAATTTGCGTCACACCTTAGAATCCTTTCACGGCACACCTGTTGGGAAACACTGCAATAGGATATAAAGGTGCTAGGACTATAAAGGCAACGCTAATATAAACTAATAATGTATTTAACAATTAAAATTACAATAAATGTATGTGGCAACGTTGCATATAATCGACATTATTATTATGCAATATTGCCAAACGTACAGATATTTCTAGATGATGCACGTTCTTATCAATTCCAAGCAGTTTATAACGTTTTTTTTTGTTTTTTGCTACAAAGTACATTCGCATAATTTCACCACGAACCCTTTTTATTCCATCTAGAAAATATCCTTACTGTAAATGCTGAATTATGCGGGCTTTACGTTGACATTTGCGATGTTGCCACCTTCACTAGATTGACATTTGCGATGTTGCCGCCTTCACTAGATTGACATTTGCGACATTGCCACCAACTATTATAATGTTGATTGATAAATTAATGATTTCTTATTAATAACTTTGAGTTTTTCCTCATCCACAGGGTTTCTTTAGGAGTTAATCTATCGATATCTATAAAAAAAAATTGGGAAGAAAGTCAAAATTGTAGGGTATTATTAATCATTTTAAGTTTTTCTTCATCTAGAGAGTCTCTTTTAGAGCTAATCCAAGCTAATCTAGCGATATCTGTCGAAATAATTGGAAACAATTCATTATTCTAAGGTCGCCTTTGCTCAGAAAATGTAGCTGGAAATCACCGGGTGGCAATTTTGTTAAATAGCAAAACGTGCTGTGTATGGCACGTCTTAATTAACGTAATTTTTAAATGATGCCATTTTCCCTCTGTTATGAAATTATAATTTTCATTTAAATATTTATTTCTAAAAATTGTAATTAATGTACGTTTCATTTTCGTATTCTTCATTAATAAAGCAATTAATAGCATTTTATTGGCGGAAAAATTTAAATAAAATATAGGTTATGCGACAGTTTGATAAATTGTGGTTATGTTTTGAATTTTTTTTAAATTGTTTTGATATTATCGTTGAGGGTAGAAAAAACAATGTAAAAAATTTATAATTTCTGCTTGATTAAAGTGCAAATTATTCATCTAAAACAATGGAATTCAGCGAAACACAAATAGCTAGATTAATTCTAGGTTGGTATATTTACAATATTTGGCGGACTTTATTTTTGTTGATTTTTCCCATTATTTTCAGGTTATTTGAAAAGTAAACACTATATGTCGACATTCAATAAATTCCTAGAAGAATGCCACCATTTCGAGAAGATAAAACAACATATTCGATCCGGTGAACATTATCCTACTCGTGTTGGTGGTATGAGTCTTGTTGAGTTCCTTGAAGAATACGCCAATTTATACACAATCGGTGCGTTAAAATAATCGCCTTGTTGTTGTTGTTGTTGATTTTCATCTTTTTTATTTTCAGTTCAAGCTCGTTTAGAAGATACCGATTATTTTAACGGTGAAAAACGACGATCATCACTAGGTATAATCGACCAATTATTGTATTTACTCAACACTAGAACTCTACATGTTTCAACGCCAGCATCAAGGTAGTTCATAAGGTTCATCTCTTATCAGTTCTATAGATATACAGAATGTTTTAATTCTAGTGTATGTTCGAGTGAAGTGGAAGCAACCTCTTATGATGCTCTACCTGGTAATTGCCAAGATACTGATAGCAATCATTTAATACACAAAATAACACCGAAACGTAAATTCCTAAAAACACATTCACGTTCATTTAATGATAATAATATTGATCCAGCTGAAGTATCAGAAGTATTAACACAACATTTATTAGATAAGACTGAATTTCATGTAAAATTAGCAAATACGATTAATATTGTTAGAAATAGTCCGGAAATTATTAATAGACAACAACAACAACAACAACCACAGCAACAGCAAGAACAACAACAGCAGCAACAACAATCACAACAACAAAGTAATGAGGAAATTGATGCTGGAGCATCAAAAGAATTAGAAATTTTAATCAAATCCGTCGTAGAAAAAACAGAAGAAGATCCGATTTATAATGAATTAATTGACGAGATTATGGGAATACCTACGACGGACTCTACTAGTAGTCACAAAAAAACATCAATTAGGTATAGCATTACAACCTGCTACGAGTCCTTGCCTCCTACACTTTAACTCTCTATCTATTTTTATCTTTTTGAATTTGGCATCCCTAATAGGTTCCTTGTATCCTCTGCAACTTCATTGGGTCACCTTTTCGGAGGTCTTATGACTTATTGACTCAGGCATCCTGTTTGGTAGTTCTAGCCTCCAACATTCTAGCAACGTAGCCTACCCATTCAAGTTTTTGTATCCTGAACTGTAACCACAGCTGACCTATTGAATCCCAGGATATTCAATTGATATCCCAGGAAAGATATCTTTTTAGCAAAGCTAACTATCTCTGGGAGACCTCTTCGCCACTTCAGTAGGTAATAGTCACACTGCCTAGGTGGATGAGTCTTATGTGAACCAAGACATTACATTTGCATAGTATGTGTTCGGAGGATTCGTTGTCCCAACCACATAATCTACATCTCTCACTGTCTGCTTTTCCCGGTTTTTTGAGATGGCATCTCACTGGGCAGTGCCCAGTTAAGAGTCCCGTTACCAGTCTTAGTTCATTCCAACTTAGGCCGAGAAGCTTTCTAGCATTCTAAGGCAAATAATCGATAAACTTTTTTGTCTGTCGCATTCCTAGACGCAAACACTTCCTCCTTCTATGGATCTTGGCTAGCCCAAAGAATGACTCCAGATCTATGAGTGGAACCATAGCACTTGTTCTTGCAAGGTCATTGACTATTTCGTTTCCAGCAAATCTTTAATGCCCTGGCGGAACCCATGCAAGGATAAGTTTATTGCCCTTAGCCAGTTGTTTCAGAGACGATATTCCCAGACGGTTTTTGACTCAAAGCTATAGGCCTTTAGAGCTTTAAACACCGTCTGGTTGTCTGTCAACATGTATATTGGTCTGCCTTTGAGGTTTCTTCGTAAACACTCTATCACACATTTGTATTGCAACAGTTTCAGCTTGCATTATGGTTGGGTCCATATATTCCTATACCAGTCCCATTGTTCATTTTAGATCCATCTGTGTACCAGGTGGAGGATTTGTAATTTAGTCTCCTTATCCATGTTCTTTCCCCTTGCGTCTTCCGTGACCATATCAAAAAAGACTTTGAAGTCAAATTTCCTCAGCATAATATCCGATGGTTTAATCAAGAATTCTTTGCATATTTGCTTCAGAATTTCTAAATGTCATTGCTAGTCATCAGGTTTGAAACTTGCAGTCTGCGGCAGTCTAAGGGCAAAGGTGAATCCTTCCTTTCGCACTTGTAGATGAAACGGAAGAAGGTCCAAAAGTGATTCCATAGCTGCTGTAGGGGTGGTTCCAATAGCCTCAGTTACCCCCAGGCATGCTAATCGCTGTAATTTTTGCAGCTTATTTTGCGTGGTGCGTGGTCATTTGTTGAGTGATACATAGGTGACGGTGGGTCTTACGATTGTAGTATACAGCCAGTAGGCCGTCTTTGGTTGCAGACCCCATGTCTTCCCAAATATCTTATATCCATAATGCAGCCGTCACCTTGAAGAGAGTCTTGTCGACATTTGAATTCCAGTTTAGTTTACTATCCAGAGTTACTCCCTAATATTTTACCTTACTGCAAAATTCAATAGTTTGTCCATACAATCGAGTAGTTTTGAAATTGAGCTTTCTCCTTCTTGTAAATGAAACTATGATGGGTTTGCTTGGGTTGACATTAAGTTCCTCCCTCGCGCACCATTTTTGGTACAATTCAGGGCACCTTACATTAGACTGGATATAATTCCATCATGCTTGCCCCTTATAAGAGCAGCAAATCTAAATATGGGTAGTTTTTTTATTTTTTCCTCATAATTCGTTGTTATATCTAGACATTTTTATGGATGTATTTTTCTTCATTCTCATCTGTTGATAAATTTACACCCAGATATACAAAAAGCTCTCACTTTCTCCAGGTTATTATCATCTATAGTAACATTCTGAAGACTTTTGCCTATACGTGATTCATTTGTTGTTACTTAAAACACTCAAGGGATTGATGTATACTTTCCTTAAATCGTCTTCCATTGTAATGTTGAATAGTGCAAGAGCCAGCCTGTTGCCTTGTTCTAACACCCTTTATTATTTCAAATGGGTCATCGACTGGTTTTGTATTCGTACATATACTATGGTTTCTGCCATTCCAGATTTACTAGTTTGGAGTCTCAGGCCTGTCTGAGTACATCTTAATAACTTCTTATAACGTTGAAAAGTTGCTCAATTTTGGATCTACTTAGTCTAAAACTTCACCTAGTATGTTGTTCTCTGGCCATCAATTTGTCTTCTTTCTTATATACATATTGTGGTATAGTAATTAATTCTTTTTTTCTAATTATAGTGATTCAAATACAGATGATCAATGGGCAATTAGAAGAAAACAACGATCGAAATTATTGAATTATAGTGAAATAATCGAAACACAAAATGATGATGCTATCCGTGGTATAATTGCAGCAGCATCATCATCCGCATCATCATCATCATCAGCAGCATCACAATCATTAGAAACACCAACAACAACAACAACAACAGTTATTGCAGCAGCAGCAGCAACAACAACAACAAATAGTGGTATTTATATTTATGATGGTAATTTAGATTGTTATCTAAAAAATAATGCTACAACAACAATGTTAAATCAAAATAAATTCTTCATTGGTACACCTGGTATTTTGGTTGTACCACAAATCAATCAATGTGATATAATTAATACAGAACAAAACCAACAAATAAATAATAAAATATTAACAGATAATGATATAATGGCAATGCCTACAATTATTATAAATGAAGAAGTAGAAGGAGTACCACCACCGGTTGCAACAACAAGTATTTTAATTAATTTTTTACAAAAAAATTGTTTTAATTAAAATTCGGTTTTTATTTCTTTATCGGTAGGTGTTTCAATGGTTCCTTTAGAAAATAATCAAGATTGCGATGAGAATAAAAATGAAGAAATAGATAAAAACATACCTATAAAAACGAAATCTGAAATTGTTAAATTGAAAAATAATAAAACAACAATAGAAACAGAAATTATTAAAAATACCGACAATCGTTCAAATAATCCACCACGTCATGTTCGTAATTTAGATTTTTCAACACCATCAACAAAATTAATCGAATTACCATTATGTGGTAGTATATCAATTACACCGGATGTTACAACAGTAACAACTACAACAACAACAACAGTTGGTACAAATACTACAACAACAGTCAGTATAAATACAAAAAAATCATCATTAAGTAAAGCATGGGATGCTGATTTAAGATTGATGATTTATGGTGAAAATGAGATGAAAATCGAGGAATCTCAACCGCGTAAAAGAAAAACACGTAAAAAATCGAATTCTAGAAATACCAAAGTAAAAGATGGTGAAGATGGGGATCAAGTGAAAGATGAAAATTTAGAAGATAAGCCTGTTACACCCACAAACGAACAACCAGAACAACAACAACAACAACTAGATAATAAAAATGAAACTGTAATAGTATTAGATACACCAACAAAAGATTGTATACCAAAAACACCAGGTGTTGGTGAAAGTTTAACACCATTTTCACAAGTAATTGAAGAACAATTACATGGTATTGATATAATGTCATTTCCAACACCAAAAGTACCAGTTACACCTGGTTTTGGTTTAACAACACCATTAGATACAAATTATAAACAACGTAATACGGATTATTCAACATCAAGTTCATATTATATACCATCTGATAATGAACAAAATAATAAATCAATTGAAAAGGCAATTATTGAAGAAGCAAAAAAACCAACAACTAAAGTTAATATAATTAGTGATGTTGTTATAGATAAACAAACAACAAAAACAACAACAACAACAGAAATAGTTACAACAACAACAACTACAACAACAACACAATCTTGTAATGAAACTTTAGAGAATTTCAATCATTCTATTGTTGGTAAAAAAGATTTAAAATTAATTAAATTATCAGATGTATCATCTGGTTCATTATCAAATTCAAGTTCATCAAGTGATAATGAACAAGATGATACAGTTTTATGTTGTAAAAATAAAGAGTCAAAATTAGAAAAATCCGGTGAAGAGATCATCAGTGATATCATTAAGAAAGTTGATGTACAAGAAACTCTATTAGATGATGATGATGATAAAAATACAAAAAAACAATTATTAAAGAATTTAGAAGAGAAACGTCGACGTACTATTGAACGTATACAAAAATCGATTGATAAGAAACCAATACGTAATCAAACAAAATTAAAAACTTCAATTTTACCAACACGTAAACGATTAACGAAAAAATGCGATCAAAATATTGTAAAACGTGATGATAATAAAAATAAAATAAAACAACAATCGGATGATGATCGAAATAAAAATGGTAGTGTTGATGATGAGGATGAGGCAAAGAAATTAGTACAAGGTTTATGGGAAAGGGGGATTTGTTTAGTTCCTAAAAAACCACAAATCAAACCACTACCACAATCTGATGAGATAAAATCGTTGGAACCACCACCACCACAACAAGAAAATACAGAAATATCAAGCTTTCAACGGTATAGTTGTAGTGAAATGATCGAGATTACCCATCAAGATGGATTTGTTGCCAAAAAATTGAATCAATACGATTTAAAACGATTAGATAAGAAAATGGAAGCTAGTGTTTATATTGATGATGATGATACACCAGTTACAAGAAATATGGAATGTATTCCGTTTGTAAAATTGTTGGATATTCCATCAATACAAAAACGAAATAGACGCAATGTAAATGTAGGTAAACCAACATCATCATCATCATCATCTGTATCACCGGTGAAAAATTTTCGTGCTTTATCGCCTGATGAAGATAAATTAATGGATTGTGTTGCTATTGGTAAAATTACCGGAATATCACCTGAATTAAAAACAAAAACGTAATTATCGATTTATTGTTGTTGAATGATTTAATTGTTTTTGTGATTATTGTAGGCCTAGGAAGAGAAAATTGAAAACAATGGAAAACGATAAGGGTATAGAGAAGAAATCTAGGAAACACGAAAACAGTATCAAACTGTTGCGTGATATAAATGTCGACGATTTTCTTGATAAAGTTCATAATTCGTAAAACAAGTTTTAATATTTTGTAACTTGTAACTAATAAGTGTTCAATTTTATTTAAATATTTACAAAATGTTCAAATTAAATATGCGAAAAATGTTTATTTTTTTTATTGTTCAGTCACACTTCTTTTGTTCTAAATCGTTCTTTTCTGTTGATTTGTTCCATTTACATTCACATTTCATTGTGGTTTCTGTTTCATTTGCTTGTTGTTTTATTGTTTTATTCTCCCAAGGATTCCAAAATTTCAATATAATCGGTTGAATGTAACGATGGAATATGAATAAGAGTAGTGGAATGATGAAACAAGGGACACAGCCGGCCATTATTGCAAGCTAAAAAGATTCTCAATAATTTGCCAAGTAATTGGGTGATTGTACTTACTAATAATTAAAGTCGTTTTTGTTGGGTAAATAATTAGTTTTTCTTGAATTACTTGTAATTTTTGTTTCTCTGACAAAACAGACGTCAAAACAACAAATTGCTGTCAATCTGTGGTTAATTGCAGCTCCAAAACTTAAAGGCTGCGTTCACAAATCCTTACAGCATAAAACCAAAGACAATATACTAAAGGAGACTCCCAAATTAGATAGGAGAAACTGGAAACACGCGACACGAGCGCTGTTGTCGGAAGGTGGCCCCAACTATTTTCAAAAAAACAGGCTGTTGTGTATTTTTCGGTGAAATATTAGTGCGCAATTAATTAATATGGAAGTTTATAGTAATCATTTTATAAAATTGTCGATAGAAGACCGAAAAATAAAAGTAGATAAACTAGAAAAAATGGTAAAATGTAAGTATTTTGTATTCATTTTATAAAAATGAAAGTAAAAAGCCCTGTTGCCTTGAATTTTTGAATTTTGTTAATTTTTTTCTTTTTGTAGAATTTGAAATACTGGAAGATGGAAAAAATACAGCTTGAAATGTTTTGTTAATATGTTTATTGAATTATATAACTTACATAGATTTATAGAACTTATTAATTGCTAAAAACGAAACTAAATCATAGATCTTATTTTGTATGATATTGGAATGATTAGAACATTTAAACCAGGAAAAATCGAGATTTTTAACAAGGCTGTACATTTTAGTTCGTAATTTAGATATATGCCCATATTGAGGTAAAATAAATTGTACTATATCTTGAATACGTGAAACATAATTAATTAAATTTCGTGCTGCATAAAACAGATTTTGTTCTTCATCTTTAAAACTAACAAAAGTATGTTCTGATTGGAGTGTATCAGTGATAAGTGATTTTATGCAAGCGTCACATGAAGATATATCCATTTTTTTAATCAAATATCCACATACATAAGCCACCGCTTGTTTTTCAACATTAGTGATGTCGTCAGTGAATGGTACATAAATATTTTCTATTTCATTTGTAAATGTCTCATCCTGGTTATTATTAGTTGTAGGGTCAGTGGTGTCCAGTAGAAAATGGTGCATATTATCTAAAATTCCAAAGTCATCTTTCTCACAGTTGGATTGTTTGTTGGGAAGTATAAGCAAGTTATTTAATACGGCAGTCTTCATGGCCGATTGAAATTGATAGCAGTTGGGATTTCTATTGGTTATTCCATGTTGCCTAATTGTGGCGAATAAATTTTCCAATGCATCTTGTGTTAATTTTCGTGGTGCTAAAAATTTGAACCTCAGTGATTTACATGTCTTCCAAATGTCTTCAATAGCCTGGATGTTGTTTAACCAGCCTTTTTTAAAAGGTAGTATGTTTTTCACTCCGTTCGGTGAACTAAATTTCCAACTTTCAATTTTAGGTTTTATTGTTCGCCAAAAATGAATATGTTGGGATTTGTCCGTGATGCATCGTCGTAATTGTTTACCACAATCTGGTGTAAGTTTTCTACCATTAAAACTATCAAATAATCGGTCAACGTCATGAACAAATTCAGCAGTGAATATGGCTTCTGGTGGCAATCTTCCTGCATCGGAGCACATTGATTCTATAGTACAGGCCATTGTATTACTCAAGGTACGTGCTGCAATAGCCACATTCATCTTCAGTTTTGGATATTTGTTTAATTGAAAATGTTTCGTATTTAGTTTATGTAGAAATTGAAAGCGTTTTGTTTTGTCTAGTTCGTAAGCTTTTTTAAGATAATAGAATTTTGCTATTTTATTTTGTTCAAAAATGATGTTATATTTCGACAATGTATTTCTTGTCGACTTTAGCAGGTGAGGTGTGTCAAACAAATGTAATATTTTAATACCATCTATGAAAAATATTGGTCCTGGTTGACCGTTGCTTTCAATTGCTAATTGATTCAATGCTGAACGATTCACACTTGCTTGATCACAAATTGTACAAATGACTTTAAGGCCTATGCTGCGAATAGTCCGTATATTATCTGTTATAATACTTTTTAACTCAGTAGTTTTTATTCCGTCTTTAGTGAAATAATATGAAAGCGGTTGTTTCCAGGCTCTTCTGATTCCCTGTAACATGAATACCAATGCTTGATTAGCCTGTATGTTTTTCTTCCCCAAACTTCCCAAATCGACATAACCGAGTACTTCGTCTATATTTCGTATATAGGTCATTTTATTTGTTATAGTTAATTCGTCAAAAACAAGACAACAACATTTATCGCGAGGATCCATTTGCTCTATTACACTCTTAATTCTGTGTATGATAGATTGATTGATACCTGGTTCAAAAGGAAAGGCTTTTAATAAATTTTGTAACGTTGATTCAGAGGGAAGTTTCAGAAATTGTTTTAACAATCTATAACATCGAGGACCCCTTTTGTAAATTGCCAGTGCTAGTACTTTATTTGGTAATGTCCACTTCGGTCGCTTGTACTTTAAATTGTTAAATTGTGCTTTCAGAAATTCTGCTGCATCTGAAGTCAAATGGTTTTCTAAATTGTGATAGAGCATTGTTGTTGAAGTTTTATACAATGTTTTCAAAGTTTGTTTAGATTTATGCAGAGCTGCCTTAAGACGACAGATTCTTGCCTGTTGAACTCTGTTTCTGTGATACAATATTTGTTTACATGGAGATAGTTCTCGAGTTTTAGTCACCCCAATAGAATGAAGTAATGTGTCTTTTAAATGTACGGTTGTTGTGTGACCATTTTCATCTGTGGTGGCTGGAGAAGCGACATTTTGTTCCAATGCGGATGGTTTGGGATAATTGTGCATAAAACTCACAATATTTGGTTCTTGATCAGTTAATTGGTTGGATACACTTACGGATGTGTCGAAATTTGATACATTACAATAAAGGGTTGGTACTGTCTGACGAAGTATATGGGTTCTCGCTGAAGATATGAATGAATTTGCTTCAAAATGATCTTCACAGACACGCCAATCTGTATTATTATTATCAATAAGTGGACATTGGTGCTGGGGTAAAAATTGATTAATATTGTGAAACCATAGTCTCCGTACAGTTGGATTTTTTGGAAATTTGAAAAAATGTTTATTGCGATAATTACTATCTGTGGTGTTAACTAAATATTTGTTATCACAACCAGGAATTTTACATCGATATTTCACTTTATTAAAACGACTCATTGTCACACTACTACACTTTTTGCACTTTAATAATTTCAAAACTGTTTTGCAAAGAATTTTCTGTCGGCCTTTGTTTAGGCCTGTTGCTATGCACCCCCTCCAACCTCCAACTATCATGACAGAGGGCGGAGGGTAGTTTATCACCATCCTTGTAATTTAAAAAAATATGTATCGAACTGGAGCACTACAAGAGTAGACTCCAGTCAACAACCAATAAAGTTTGTAGTGTATTATATCGAGTCTGATTTCAAAATTCAATCAACTAAAATACTAGTACGTAGATCAAGCAATTGATCAAAACAGCCTTATATACTTTTTGAGCCTGTTTCTAGTAATTTTCTGGACACTCATTTTTTTCCCACTTATAATTCCAGAATTGATTAACAGTACGTTTCTGCAAAACACCATTTCTTCTAGATTTTTAAGAATGTTTTATATAAAATAGTCCATATATAGCCACATAATTTGTCATTTGTGTAATTTTCGAAAATCTTACAATTAGGAGAATTAGTAACATCGCAAAAAGAGAAATTTCACAACGTAATAATCATTTTGAAAATAATACAAAACATTGTTGTTTAGAATTAGTAGTTCTTTTTTTCCGGTAACTATATAAAAAAGCACTTCTGTACTCATTCTATTGAGGTTTTACTTTCCATGTGTTTTCTATCTAGTACTTAATTTTTTTAAATCAGTAGTAGCATATCGTTTTCCCGTATTTTTTTTTTTTTAATATTACATTTAATTTAATTATTGTTAAGAAAAATTTCATCAAAATCTTAAAACAAAATAATTCAAGAGAAATTAATTTTTCGTACCACGAAATTTTACGTTTTTCACAGAATAATGTTTATTGATAAATGTTTGACACACTTCATGAAGCAACATATTAATTTTGTATAATAGAATATTATGCTTATTGCAATATATAGTTATAATAAATAAAATATGTAAGTTGAATTTATGTGAATTCCCATTTTGTATCTCTTATTTTTTTTTAATACATATACATCTTTTTGCAGATTTTTTTTTAATTACCTATCTACATTTATCTAACTGTTACAACTAGGTATGTATATTCTTAATATTACAATTATATGATTTTATATTATTGAAATTTATAATTTGCACTATTATAGATATATTTTAGTGCAAATTATAAATTTCAATAATATAAAATCATATAATTGTAATATTAAGAAAAAACCCGGGAAAATTTGAAGAATAGTTCGGGCCACCTTATAGGGTGCGCTGGTGTGTGTTCGTGTTTCCTTCTTTTTCTATGGGATTTGTGACTCTTTTTATTTTATTCTCTTTGCATAAAACATAAACAAACCAGTATTTACCGTACATTTTTACAATTTATATACAAAATAATCACGTAAAATTCATTAAATATTCTATAATATAGTTTCAATAAAATTGGTTTTATTATGATTTTAGGTCTAAGAAGAGCTACAATTAACAACATAAATTTGAGGTTATGTTAACTGTCAGAATTCCAAACAGCAGTCAAAATGACTGTTTATAATTTGTATATTTTCGATAAGTCGGGAATATTGCTGTTTTACCGCGAGTGGAATCGTTCCAAACAATGTGGAATGACTAGAGAAGAAGTACTAGAATTTATCTAAAATACAACTCCACATTAATCACATTTCTATTGTAGGAAAGTAAACTAATGTATGGAATGTTATTTTCAATTAAATCATTCGTTAATAAAATCTCCCCAACTGATATTAAAGAAGGCTTCCTATATTATCGCACATCCAAATATACTTTACATTATTTTGAAACACCATCAGGCTTCAAATTTGTCTTAAATACCGACAATAATGCACAACCGGTTCGAGAGTTGTTACAACAGATTTACAGTCAGGTAAGAGAATGTTGCTGTTTTTTAACAATTTGTAATCACTAAAAATTGTGGTTTGTAGGTTTTTGTGGAATATATCGTAAAGAATCCATTAGTTTCATTATCACAACCGATAAAGTCGGAATTATTTAAAACGAAATTAGATGCATTCATCAAACAAACACCTATCTACTTATCAAAAACCGTATAATTTATGTGTAAATAAGTGTATTATTTTGTTATATGTACATATGATATATGTAAACAAAGACGTGTTTTCTCATCTTACTGTTTTTATTCAATGCAAAATGGATTATATTTAATACACAGCAGATATATATCATTATAACAAATTATAAATAGAGCACCTGACCAAATACTGTGACAGCTAAACTTTAAAGGATCCTCGTATTTACAGTTAATTGTTATCATATAGCACAATAGAAAATATAAGAAACTATTTCTATATATTTATAATACAATAAGAACTTATCAATTGTATTATAAAACTATATAAACAAAGAGAAAGAAACAAATAATAAATAAATCCTAAATTATACAAAAGAAACAATTCGAATTACATAAGAGAACTTAAAAGAAAGGTAGAAAAAAAAAACAAACGAAAATCGAGCAATATCCAGCATGCTCTAAAAAGACGACAAAAAAGGGGGACTGTTGAACATTCAGAAAAATCATGGCTATCTATATTCCATTAATTGTGCTCTTATTTTATTTTTTGTTTTGGTTTTGGAATAATCGAAATAAAGCATATGCAATGAAAATTATTAGATCAGTCTATAAGAATAATTAATTGGATTAAATTAGCAAATCCAATTGAATTATCCTCTATTACGTAACACAACAATTATTATTATTTAGGAGAAAAAAAACCATCCCTATAATAATTAACTGTAAATTTCATAAGGGGGGCAGATTGTTGTTGTTAATGTTGTTTTACAAAGAAGACTCTGGGGCTGTTGTTGTTGTTGTTGTTGAGCCATTCACCAATGTCTCTTTTTGTGGTTTCGTATCATTACGACGATTTGAACGATTTTTCGATTCTTTTGTTGATTGTGCTTTTGTACCAGATGTATTATTATTTTTACTATTATTAACACCATTATTTGTTACATCATTAATCTGAGCATTGCTGTACGAATTCTGGTCGTCATCTACTACAAATTATAAAAATGATTATGGGTTTTGGTTTTTTTTTAACCCATCAAGTTTGATTCTCATTATACGTTCCAATCTCGCCGTCGTCTCTTCCTTTTCAAACAGAACAATATTAAAAACAGTTAAAACTAAGTTCTCTTCAGACCATATTCTGTTAAATTAAAAGTATCGTTTGGAGAGTATGGAAGACTGCCGGATATACGTAACGTATATATGGAATGGTCATCGAACGTATAATGAGAATCAACCTTTACCCACCACAATTATCAATCAAAACTAACAAAAAGCTGATTGATCGTCCGATTTTTGGGACATTGGCACAGGATGTGCTTTATTAAATGGTTATGAAGTTAATATATTCATCCTGTTCAATGCATAACAAAAAAGAGACTTTGGCTGATAATGGGTTAAAAGAAACAAAGATTAGAAAATTTTAAGTGATTTCTAATACCTCCATCCATACGGGGCATTTCTTCACTATCAAGTACTGTACAATCCTCATCAGTTGTACGACGACGATCATCTTTCTTATCGCGACGACCGCCGCCACCACCACCACTACCACTACCACCACGTCGACCGCCACGTGGACCATTGTAGGGACGCATATCGGAGGAATCATCACCGGCATCGGAATTATGATAAGATTCTGTACAGTAAATTTCGCATTAATTTTGCGGAATTTCAAAAAAAAAACAAATCATTCATTCTTACACATACATACAATTCAAATCATACAAAAAAAAAAACATCAAAAATCTATACAAATATCAAGAAACTCACTGGAAGAGTATGTCTCGTTCACACATATAGATTAGTTTGTTAATTAAATTTGAATAAAAATAAAATAAAAACACATTTGTTTTTCAATTAAGTTATATTTCTAAAAAAAGTCTTTCACAATGAGATGCGAAATACAATAAGTGAGCCAATTTTTGTCTCCTCCAAATATGGCAGTCACTATTGTCTGTTTATCATTCAATATTTATGTTTTTTTTTTTAGAATGTGTTAGCAAACTCACAATAAGCATCATTCTAAGGCCAATTTTCGTTATTATTATTATTATAATGTTACAACCATTATATTTATCAATCAATAATGGGCCAATAGAATTTACAAATGTGATTCTATTGTATCATTTTTAATAAAAAAAATGACACGATTTGGTTTGCATACCCTTCCAGTTAAGTTATTATTTTTCCATCATTTTGACAACAATTAAGCCTCATGGGGGTTTACTAACTTTTCGATCAGTTTCAACAAACAAACCAAACAATAATTATATAAACAATCTAAGTATTTATTATTTTTAATTAAAATACTTTAATAATCTCAAAAAAAAAATATGGAAAGAAAAGAAAAAACAGCCATAATAAATTGTTGTTTAGTTTGTTGGCTAAAACTTTCTATCTAAATATTTTAATTCACAATGCCATGTGGGAAGGTGCAGATCCCATAAGAACAAATCATGCAAATATTTTTTCTTTCAATTTTTGTTCATTTTTATTTTAAATAGAAATCTGCACCTACCGTTACAAGTTATGGGAAATCAAGTCACATTCTGTAAGCAAAAAATTATTTTGCTAGTAGCAACTAAGTTCAAGATTAATATACACTTAGAAAATTTTCTGTACTTAATAAAGGATAGTACAGTTAATTAATATAATAAATCAATGAAATTAATTCAAAAAAAAAAATAATAACTTGTGAAAATTAAGAAAAAAAACAAACAGGAAAAACTAAAATGTTAAATGAACGAAAATGCTGCAAAATGCACACTTTTTTTTTGTTTAGTGGAAAAAATAATGTTGCATACACACGAATATCCAATTTAATAATTTATAAATGAATCAATTTTTAATTTTTCGTTAATTAACTTTGTCTCATTCAAGATGATTTGTTAAATGAAAAGTTTAGTATACTTCTGGTAATTTTGCGGTTACGACTATTATCATTATTTTTTTCAATCAATTATGATATCGACTAGATTCTTGCTGTTAATACTAATTCAAAAAAAAAAAAAAAAAAGCCAATCATATGAAATAATCACAACCGCATCGTTACAAAATATATTTATTTATTCATGTTCGGTAGAGTCCATTGTAATTATTTTGTAAATACAGCAACAGATCGTTTGAAATAGTCATAGGCCAGGTCAATATTATATTCTCTATTATTCGCGAGAAATTAATCATATTTTGGCTCTACGCAACATTGTTTTCTGCGTAACATCTCTCATCATTTGAGAAATATACCAACAAATCTTTAGTTTTTTTTTTTCATCTTTAAAAAAATATAAATCAAACAAAATAATAATAATAATAAAAACGTATGGAAAAAAGTCATTTCAATGACACACGCAAAATTCGAATTCTAACGTAGTAACATTTTTTTTTTTGCAATTTTTTTTTATGTTTTGAAATTAAATGGAAATTTGGTTATCCAATAACAGGAATAACCATTTTTTGAACAAAATAACACAGTTCCAATCACTTCCTCTCTCTATCACCACCGCCTCCTCCTCCGCCAGCGGAGTCAATGGACAACCTACCCTTACTGGGTCTCTCACGATTGTTGCGATCACCACCACCTTGAGACCCTCTATGTGGCCGTCCATTAGTTTGATGCCCTCTTCCACCACCACCACCACCACTACTACTACCACCGCCGCTTCCACCTCGACCATTTCCTAGAGGTTTGCTGCTATTACGTTTATCAACATTATTAACGTAGTCTGAGATCGTACTGCCAGAATTATAACGGTCATTTTGACGGCCACCCATATTGCCGCCTATACCACCACCACCGCCGCCACCACGACCCCGGCCCCCACCACCTCGACCACGCATTGAACCACGATTCGGTCTACTACCACCGTCCATATCGGAATTATAGCCACGATCACTTCGACGACCTAATGACAAGCTTTGCATTGAACCTAACGTTGAACCATGAATACTTCGTAATTGTTGGTCAATTTCTAATTTTTCTTGACGTAATTGCTCCACTTCCTATACAAAAAAATTACTATTTCAATTCGGAAAAGAAAAACAACAATCAATAATAGATAATCATACTTTTAAGTGTGCCAAATGGTATTTTAATAGTACTTTAGCATTAGATATACTCTCTACAGTACCAACAAAAACAAATGGCACCTGTCCTTCTTCTCGAGGGATAGTAGGTTGTGGTTCATTATCACCTTCGATTTTAACTCTCACCTAATAAAAATTTTATATAAATTTTAAATGAAAAATTTGTGAAAAATTAAAATTCTAACCACTCCACTCTTATCAACAATTTCTTGAATAATTCGTCCATTTTTACCAATTACTTTTCCAACTAATGCTCTTGGCACTTGAAGAGATTCTTCACCATATTCTAACATAGAACGTGCTCTTTTAACAGCCTCATCTGTTTCACCATAAATTTTAAAAGTACATGAATTTTCTTCCAATTCAATATTCGTTATACCATCAACTTTTCTTGCTTGTTGTATATTGGCACCATGGGCACCAATTGCTAAACCCATTAGATCTTCTCTTACATTAAATTCGTCTGAAAATCTACAAAAACAAACAAATATTTTGATTACAATAACAATAATAATGCAAATATTACAACAAACATGCTACACTAGATATAAATAAGAAGAATAATAATAATAAATGAACACATGCAAAAGAAATACTAATAGTGACACAAATAATCAAATTTCAATCAATTTTAAATGGTCTAATCATAAATTGCCTTCTTAATTGTATTTTTTTTTTTTAAAAAAAAAGAGAATTAGGAGAAGAAACAGTACTTGCTACAAACATGCTCATTTTCCACCCCCTATTTTCTTTTTTCTTGAAATTAAAAAGAAAAATTTAGATAGGAGGAAAATAACCGTTTTATTTTTCTCTCTCTCTTTATCGGAACAACGTTACAATTTCTCACCTTGAATTTGCCCGATTTGTGTCATTATTAAAAACACGCTGGTATGGGGGCTTATATTTGCTGAAAATAGAAACATAAAATTTCTTTTATTTTTATGATCAAAAATGTTCAAATTATAGAAAATTAATTTATTTTTTTGCTGGAAAATAGGCAATTTATAAATTGACCATTTAAAATCAAAATCTATTATTTTTTTTTGTTCAATCAAAAGGTCATCTGTAAATATACATTAAAAAAAAATATATTTACCCTTAAATTGTTTGATAAATAATAAAATGTTATCAAAAAACATAGCTTACCCTCCGATTGTCGCCAATTTAGTACTTTCCAATTGTCGTGCAGCTTCTTCAGTTCGTTTCAATAAGAGCACTTTTTGAGATAAACTACGAAAATGCATATCTTGTAATATACATGCAGCTTTACGACTTGCTGTACTACGTGATATAACTAATAATACACCCTTTTCTGGTACATAACGTATCAAACCAGCTGCAATTGCATTTTGAAATTCCTTATGAGCATTATCAATTTTCGCACTAGAAAAAAATTACAAAACAACAATAAATAATATCCCCAAAAATTTTATTTTATTATCAATTATTTGTTTGGGGTGTAGTGGCGCAAATAGTGCAAGGTACAAACATTATCCCAGCAAGGAAAGTCCTCATTTTGGTGTTATTCTATACCAAAATCTGAGGTACATGTGCCGAGAAACATTTAAGGCAGTAATTCCCTATCTTCTTGTATTGGCGCCCCTTTTTCATATTAACTTAAATCACTTTACTGAATTTGTACTAAAACAGTGCATTCTTTTTAACCCCCCCTCCCCTAATTGAGAACTACTGATTTAAGGGATGAAATCATGCCCTAAAGTCAGGACCTCGAAATTTAATTAACAGGGTAACGTCTTACAATAACTCTATTGAAGATAAAATTCTATTTTAAATCATCATTAACGATTTATACGAGAAGTACTCATAATTGGTCTAAACGAAACGAATAGCGACACAAAAATCAATGCCATTTCACTATTAACGAATAAAAGTGCAAGGTAAGTACTCGACTACGTTCAATTTTCTTTACATTATTTTAGCATCTATTCAATTACTTAATCTGTAAGATATTGGAACTTAAAAGCTACTCGTCCAGGTCTTAACTTAATAATTAAAGAAGCACGAAGCCTCAACTAGGGAAGTAAATGGACTAACTACTGGAAGGTATCTAATTGCGCCACCTTCTTTTGAAGAAAAAAAAAACGAATAAGAAAAACCTAAAGGATTACGTACTATTCCCGAACATCTTCTGGCACTTCAATTTCAAATTTATGAAATGTTGAACTATCAATTGGTGGATTTATATTTTTCAATCTTAAACGATCACTACTAACAATTTCCGTATATGTATGATCCCAACCTACATATTCCAGAACATAAAAGTCCCCTTTCATCATCTGAAAAAAATTATTATTTTATTAATATTTATCTATAAAATTATTAAATAAATAAATTGTAATACATTTATCAATATTATACGATTAAAATAACAATAACCAATTAATAAACAATAACAATAATAAATTTTTAAAATTTGATTTTATTTTCAACAATCTATTGAATAACAAACCTTAATTCTTGATTTCCACCAACCGAAACCTTCTTGTTGATTTGCTCTTGAATATATTTCAACTTCCATATTTTCTGTAAATTCAGCTTTTGGATCTGGTTTTGGTGGTAAGCGTACTTGTGAAAAAGGAAACTTTGAATCAGGTTGCCATCTGTCAATTTGGAAAAAACAATTGCAAAATTTTTTTCTTAAAATGCAACAAACAAACAAAAAAAATACAACTTACTCATCTTCAAAATGCACTAGGACTGAATCGTCATAAACATCCACAACGTGACCCTGTAACAATACAACAATAAGAAAAATTTCAATTTTTACAATTTTTCCTCATAGCTTCTACATATGCATGTATATGTGTGTGTGTAAGTGTGAGTGTGTATATATAGTTGAATCTTTTTTGATAACAAATTTAAAGTGAAATTTGATACTTTAAATTTTGATCAAATACAAATATTATCTTAAATAAATCTCAATAAATTACAATTATTGTTTATTGATTTAATGGAAATTAATCGAATTTAATCGGAATTAATGAAAATTATTTGATAAATTTAAGGAAAAATTCACACCCTGTCAAATGGTTATGGCGTCAAAAGAATTATACATACACACCAATCCAGGGTTGAAGACAATTGAAAATTTCTCGAAAAGTATAGAACGTTAACAACCAAATATCAATTAAATCAAATCTATATCGATTAATTGTTAGTTTTTTATAAAATTTTATCAATTATTTAATATACTTTAAATAATACAGACCTTGTATAGGGCACCATTTTCACCGCATACTTCCACTGCTAGCTCCTCCATGTTGATTTTGATTGCACGAAAGGAAACAGCCTTAAAACGAGGGAGCCAATCACCACCACCAATACAACAACAACAAAATCACCAGATTTTCAAAATTTCTACTAAAATTTTTAGAAATTCAACAAAATAACCGATAATTGGACCAAATTATCGCTAATTTTAACTGAAACGTAGATAGATTTTTCAAATATAGAAAAATTTTAAATGATTATTTGCATCATTTTTATTTTATGTGTAGTCGGTGCTACTATTAGTGATTTAAATACCAACAACGAACTTCAGATGGTTGCCAACTTTAGTGGAATTATTTCCACTATAAATAGTTCAAAAAATTCTTGGTTATGTGACGTAAAAAAGAACTACTCCCTAAATTAAATTACACACACATATAAAAAAAAAATGCATAATATTTAGATAATGATTATCAATTAATTGAATTGATTATGTATAGTAGTAGTGATTCAGAGGAATTTTATGATGCTGAAGATATTACACCAAATCATGGAACAAGGTGACATTATTTCAAATTATAACAATTAACAAAAAACAGCTGATTATTATTTTTTTTTATTGTTGTTTAATAGAAAATCAAGGAAATCGTCCAAGACCAGTTTAACATTGAAAGCAAATTCTGAACCAAATATATCGAAATTAACATCAAATAATAAAGATGTAGTAGTAGATGGTAATAGTGAGAAACAATTAAAATTAACAACAATTGATGATAATAATAAACAACCAATAACTGGACGTAAAAAGTTTAAAGAATTACGTGCAAAATTACAAAATGATGATGAAGAAGGTTTAATTAGTAATATATCACCGGCGAATAGTCAAGGTTCATCAATTGATGGTATATTTGCATCATCTAGTAAAACTAGCCATCCATTTCGTATTATTGAACAAGATACAGTTAGTTTACAAAGTATTAATTCAGTTGGACGAGTTGTTAGAGTTTTAGGTCCTGTTGTTGAAAATAATATAATACGTGAAGATGGTAATGATAAAACACATTTTTTACCAACATGGTCATCAAGTTCATTAGATTCAGAATCAACACCAAGTTCAAAAGGTACATCACAATATCCTAGTAGTATTACAATTGCAACATTAACATCATCATCATCATCACAAAAACAAATAATACCACTACAAGAACCTGATGTTATAGCTAGTACGAAATCATCATCATGTTCATCGAATACTGTATCTAATGATAGTAATAGTGGTGTTGGTGAAATTGTAGCAACAACAATAGCACCAGTTGCACCACCAAGACGTAAGAAAAAAAATCGTAATTCACCATCATTAAATGCAGCTTTTGAAACATCATCAACATCATCATCATCAACTGTAGCAACAACAATCACAAATACAGCAGTAACAACAACAACAACAAATGTAAAGAGTACAGTTGAGTCTTTAACGAGAGAAATTGCAAATACTTTAGATAATTTATCGTTGACAACAGCAACAACAACAACACAATCAATATTACCAACATCATCAACTACAACCAAAATTAATAAAACTGTAGATTTACTTCAAAAATCACTCGATATAAAGCAGGCTTTAAGAGGACAATTTGTTGTAAAACCACAAGATATTGATAGTTCAAGAGCACAACAACATATAATAGCTACAACATCATCAAATAAAGAAATTAATGAAAAACGTCCAGGTAGTTCAACTGGACGGAAAAGTGTGGGACATTATAGTCTCGGTCCGCACAGGTATAGATTTTTAATCATCTGAAATACCACATTTCCAATCAAACTTGGATCTTCTGTTTGCTTTGAGATACAGTAGAGTCCCTCTTAACCAGCCCAATTGGTACCACCAAAAGCGTGTGTCTGTGTCGCAGAAACGGACAGATCACTGAGCGCCGTCATTGACACTCGTGGTCGCCCAATAGAAACTTTCTTCCATTTTACATAAGTATAAGCCGACATTGTGTTGAAACTTCATTATTTTCAACATCAACTGAACGTGGCAACTTTATTCTGTTTGGAAATTTCCAGATGCGGTGAAACAATCACAAAATATACAGCGCGTCTCATTCAGCCTCGCGCATCGACCACAGTCCGTACTAAATAGGTGAAATAACTCCTTTAGTTCTTCAACTATCACGTGGTATATTGTTGAGTTGAAACATAAAACTGTATTCCATGTTTTCGTCATCTTCAGCAAATTTAAAAACGTTATTTACGTTAAAAAATTAGCTTTCTTCAACCTACAGCTGAAAATCGCAGCCTGTGCATCTCTGTACAGGGTGTCTTATTTTCGATGGTATTTAAGGTAAACTCCTATAAACAGTGATCGGAGAAAATAACTGATGGCACATTCTCGAGCTACTCCTTTTTGACTAATCAGATAGTGGAATCAGATTCTCGCGATGTTCTTTTGTTTTTGAGTTATTGAAGTTTTTTGATTTTTCCACTATTTTGAAGATGCTCTGTATCTTGCATATTTTTAAAAAAATTGGAAAAATTCTCATTGCTTCTGATACAGTTTTTAACGCAGATTTTCTGTGTCTTATCTACTTTAAAGTAAGTTTCACCGTTTTTCAGATATAACACAAACTTGTATTTTTTTAAATGGGAGTCATAGGTAATTTTTAGCTCATTACATTTCTTCTTTTTTCGTGATTCCAAATATATATAGTTTCCTATAGTTATTTTCAATAATATGAGCATTTTTTTTTAAAAATCCGATATTACAGGTAAAAATTAAAAAACTATACACAAAATAAACGTAGAGTGCTATGGAACAATTGTTTCCCCGACTTGTCAAATGATTACTAATTTTGATTTTTCGCAATAATTATTGCATTTTCTACATTAAATTTATGAAAAATATTTGTTACAAAGCTTTTCTAGATAGTTCGTCTGTGGATCCAGTGATAAAAAGAACCGTAATCCAAAAAAATAAGCAAAATCAATGATTATTTGACAACTTGAAATAGCAATTGTTTCATAGCACCCTACGTTCATTTCAAATACAGCTGTATCATTTTTACCTGTAGGATTTCCTTTTCTGTAGTGACTTTTGCTGTTGAAAATAACTATAGCAAACCATATATTTTCGGAATCAGAACAAAATACGAAATCTAATGAACTATAAATTAACTATGGTTCCCATTTAAAAAAATACAAGTTTGTGTTATATCTCAAAAGTGGTAAAACCTACTCAAAAACGAACAAGACAGGGAAAATGTGCATTAAAAACTGTATTAGGAATAATTAAAAGTGTTCCTATTTTTTTGAAAGCATACGAGATATAAAGCATTTTCAAAATAGTGGAAAAGTCAAAAAAGTTGAATAACTCGAAAAGAAAAGAACATTGCGAAAATCTGACGACACCATCTGATTACTCATGAAAAAGTAGCACAAGAATGTGCCATCAGTTATTTTGTCCGATAACTACTTATAGGAGTTTACCTGAAATACCATCGAAAATAAGACACCCTGTACAGGTTCATGAATTGACAAACGCGCAGATACATCGATACACGCGCTGCAACTGCGAGTTTTTTATCAGACTCGTCAACAGTAATAGTAGGATGTGGGATGGCGTTGGTTGAGGCTTCTTACTATGGCAGTGTTCGTTGTCGTCTTTAATAGTTAGACATGCGCCTTAGAGACTTACTGCACATGCGCATATCATTAGAAATTGAAAAATTTGCCGAATTTAATGATATGCGCATGTGCAGTAAGTCTCCAAGGCGCATGTGTCACTTTTAAAGACGGCAACGAACACTGCCTATATTGGAACGCGATGCTTGCGTGTTTCGATGCAAACGCATGTTTCACGAACACACGTGATCTGCGCGTATAAAAAACGTCGTCTGCATAGGCCCTAATGTAAAAGAAAACGCGCTGCAACTCCGGGTTTTTTGTCACAGACTCGTCAACAATAGTAGTAGAACGGCGTTGGTCGAGGCTTCTTACTATGTTCGCGCTTGTTTATATCGCGTTTCTATCGATACAAACGAAATCAGTCTGCTGTAACGAGATTTTTACGCATTGCAAACGCATATTTCACGAACACATGTGATCTGCTCGTGTAAGAAACGTCTTTTGCGTAGGCCCTAAAACAAACAAAAAGAACGCACTGTAACTGCGAGTTTTTTTGTCAGAAACTTGCCAACAGTAGGTAGTAGTAGAATTGTGTTGGTCGAGGCTTCTCACTATATTGTAACGCGATGCTCGCATTTTACGTACGTTTTTATCGATACAAACGCAAACAATCTGCTGTAACGAGATTTTTACGCATTGCACACGCATGATTTGCGCGTATAAAAAACGTCGTCTGCATAGGCTCTAAGAGGGAGTCTACTGTAGTTCGGATTGTTAATATACGCGCGATAGAATGGAGATCTTGGTTCGAATCCCAGTGGTAGTTTTGAGTTTCATTTTTTTTTTTTTGTTGTTAGGGGTAGTCGTCAGTCCAGTAATTTGTCAACGAAAGAACGTCGACGTTCTGCTGGTGATGAAAATATGTTAAATGGTGTACATATGCATGTTAGAACACATACAAATTCTGGCAAACAATTATCCGATTTAGAAATATTAGAACAAGTAACTGTATTAAATTTAGATACAGGTGAACGTATGCCATTAAGTGTTGCTGAAGATAAATTACCACAATGTATAAATCCATTATCATTGCATATAATGCGTTTAACATCAGAATATGTAAGTAGTTCAAGTATGGAAAAACAAAAAGAAGAAACAGATGATGATGAAAGTTTAGATAGAAAAAAATTAAATGATATACCATCTGGTGATGATTTAGAACGTATTAGTTTACGTAAAAAAACTGGTAAATTAAAACGTTTTGTTGGTAGTGCAATGAAAAAAGCAAAAAGTATAGCACAAGAAGTATCACATGCCCGACATAAAGAAGATATAATTGATGTTGTTGATAATGTACATCCAGGTGAACATAATATAAAATTAAAAGCATCTAATTCACATAAAGGACCATATGAATTTGAAAAAGTTGAACATATACAAGAATTACGTGATGAACATGAAGGACCAATATGGTGTATGAAATTTTCATGTTGTGGACGTTTATTAGCAACAGCTGGACAAGATAAAATTTTACGTATATGGATAATAAAAGATGCATTTCAATTTTTTCAAGATATGCGTACAAAATATAATGCTGAAAAAGTATCACCAACACCATCACAAGAATCATTAGTATCACATCATTCAAATGATAATACAAATTTAATAATATTAGAAGCAATACATAATGATAATAATACAACAAATAAATTAACATTTATGCCAAAACCATTTTGTACATATTCTGGACACACATCGGATCTATTAGATGTATCATGGTCAAAGAATTATTTTATTTTATCATCATCAATGGATAAAACTGTACGTTTATGGCATATATCTAGGAAAGAATGTTTATGTTGTTTTCAACATATCGATTTCGTTACGGCTATTGTTTTCCATCCAAGAGATGATCGGTATTTCTTAAGCGGTTCTTTAGATGGCAAACTAAGATTATGGAATATACCCGATAAAAAGGTAAATTAACAATACAAATTTGTATAATTTGTATAATCTCCCTTCTATAGGTAGCTGTCTGGAATGAGGTTGAAGGTAATCCAAAATTGATAACAGCAGCAAATTTTTGTCAAAACGGTAAATTCGCTGTAGTCGGTACATATGATGGTCGTTGTATCTTTTACAATACAGATCAATTAAAATATCATACACAAATCCATGTACGTTCAACACGTGGACGTAATTCAACAGGACGTAAAATTAGTGGTATAGAACCGATGCCTGGTGAAGATAAAATTTTAATAACATCAAATGATAGCCGTATACGTTTATATGATTTAAGAGATTTAAATGTATCATGTAAATATAAAGGTTGTGTAAATACAAGTAGTCAAATAAAAGCTAGCTTTAGTCATGATGGTAAATATATAATAAGTGGTTCGGAAAATCGTGATATATATATATGGAAAACAAATCATGATTATGCGAAATTTTCATCTGTTAGACGTGATCGTAATGATTTTTGGGAAGCAATAAAAGCACATAATGCTGTTGTAACATGTGCTATATTTGCACCAAATTCTGAACATATTATTAAAATGATTGAAGAGAATGCTAAATGTGAACAAACAGATGATTCAAAAAAAGTATACCTACAATCTAATTTTATTTGAAATTGTATTATTTATTTTTTTAATTAATTATAATTACAGATTGATGATCCAATGGTTGAACAACATACAAAAGGATGTGGTGGTTATGTGCTAGTTTCTGCTGATTTTAACGGCTGTATAAAAGTGTTTATTAATAAAATGAAACCTAAACATAGTTCGTTGCCTGCTTCAGCAATGGCTTAATTTGAATCATTTACCGATTTAAAATGTGGTGAATGAAACAAATAAATGAATATTTTTAGTAGATTAATGTAAAAATTATGTTTAACATCAAATAAGTCGTAAAATATACGTTAAAAATAACAATTAATTAGTTATAAATTGTAAAAAAACAAGTTGTCTACCGTAACGACTCTTATTATTACCTCAGAAATCCTGCTTTTTATAAATCGAATTTACTTGCAACAATCGAAGTTAATTAATTTCTTTCTTTTTCGTTAATAATTGAATGACACTAAATAATAATTAATTGCGATAATTATGATTTATTATTGTATTATTACGGTTTATAGTTCCAGTTAACATATAGACCATCAAATTTATACGTTATTTAATGATACATTCTCAATTAAAAATTAAATAAATCATTAAAAAATAAAATAATGATAATTTGGTGCTATATTAGCGAGTGATTATCGTGTTTATTTGATAAAAGTATTCTAGAATTTGTTGTTTCTAATTCCCGAATGGTAAACTATGAAAATGTTGTTTGTTCTAATGAAAATAACGGGGCTCTATTGAAACGAGGGGCTAGTCGTTGTTTAAAAACTGTTCATTCAACAATTTTTTTTTCTATTATTGATAATTCTTTGATAAAGAAATCTGGGTAATTATTCTTCTAGGTCAAGGTGGACATTGAATCATATCTGGCTTGTTTAAGTTATTTTATGAATATTATTAGTTTTCTTCTACTACTTTGAAGTGTGTTTTAGATGGAATGTTGAGTGTTTGATGCTTTTCCAACACTTCCCCTTTTCTAGTTGGATGTTAGCAGTCTTTTTCTTTCTATACATTTATACAAACACACATATATAAAAACTTGTCAAGATCTGTTGTTTTCTTAGAATATCATCATACAGTACCAATTCCTTTTATTGAAGTTACCTAACCGACAATACATTTCCGTACTCGTAAATATTCGTTGTATTCTAAGTAATACAACACTGGTTTTTTTTTTGTTTCTTTCTTTTATCAAAATAATTACCAAATTCCAAAAAGATGGTTATTTATCTGGTATATGAAGATGATATTTGGGGTGGTGAAATTCATTGCCGGATTTCTCTATTGGAATCCCGTAGTGTTCCCGTGACCGCCCGCCACCTGTTTCGGCCTGGTCCCAAAGTCGTTGCCCTTTTAGGTGTCTGCCTGCCTCTTTAGTGTAGTTCTTCAACTATACTACTTATATAGCCCCTCTGCGATTCACCTGCCATAACGAGATACGATTGGTAGAACGGTCAGCTTACCGGTTCGTTACATCGCCGACAACAAGTCAGTCACTGTGGACGACCTGGGTTTGTGTGTTACAGCCCAAACCACAAATACCTAAATTCTAAACCACACACACACACACACACACATATACACGTATAGACAGACATTCATTTATATGGCAACACATACATATGCAAAGACGTAAGAACAGACACGTAGGGAGACAGAGCTTAGACCATTAAAGTGCCTCATTTTTTCTCAAAGCGTTATCAGCATCAGTTGGGAGAAGCCACGTGCATTAATAGCAGTAAATAGTGTAACTATAGTGTCGCGTCATCAACGAAACGTTATAGTGTTGTTAAACAGTTTATTATTATTATTTTGTTGTTGTATATTTATTTAATTGGTGTTGGTTTTTGGCGGAAAAATTTTCGTACAATACGGTGTATATATGTGTTGTTTGGTTGTAATGTGTCCGTTATGTGGTGGCAGTCGTTCTGCGACCTGACGTGGAACAACTATTGCAACAAGTCGGTTGGGTGACAATTGTTACTGGGCAATAGACACACGGCTCCTAAACAACATGTGTTGGTGCTGTAAAGTGCTAGGCTGATGACATTCCGCTACTTGGTCATATTGCCGAAAGGTAAGCATAAATTTTGCGCAAAAAAAAAACAAGAAACAGACACAAAATTAATTCCATCAATGAAGACTCTGCGACCTAGTTCTTTCGTTTTTAGTTGAAGTATGTATTTTGTAATTCTTCGTCTTGTTGTTGTTGTTGTTGTTTGTTGGTTTGTTTGTTTGTTTCTCTTTAATGGAAAAACTCTAGGTGTGGCTACTGATATTTCTTCTTATATCTAAATACAGAAATTTATTAAGTAAGTAAATAACTATAAAGTCTTTAGAAAAATTGTTACTGATTGTAATAGTTGTCAATCCAGTTAAGGCTTCCTGTTTTACAACATGTAATCCTGTATTGTCTTGAATATTTTATGAGAATTCCCCGGTTTAAGATTTTTCCAATACCTAGGAAAGCGAGAGATTATCAATCGTAAAGACAGTAAATCTTGTTGGAATTTAGAAAATGCTCAAATTTGGCACAAAACTACTTGAACAAGTTTGAAAGTAATTTAGAAATATTCGAATTCATTAAAAAAAATGAGGTCTTTGATCATATTTTTTCCTTCATCTCCTCTTTCGTTAAAAATTAACATAAAATTTAATATTCGTTAGATGACTGTATACATATATACTACAATTGCTGAAATGGCAGTGATAAATGGTTGTAGTTTCCACGAATTACTATTGAAAAAACCAATCTTAAAAATCCATCAGGTACTTCTTAAGAAGCCGTAAATTTTGTACGACGTGAGAACCAAAGTCTACACCATCGATACGTGTGAAAATTCATTGATATACTTGGTTTCATGGACCGTTAAGATCTTTTAACAAAAGAAAAAGAAGAAGAAAAAACACCTCGAATACAATAATCAATATTTATGAATTGTGAGATTTATTCATCAAATATTGACAATTTTTCAAACCAATCTAGTATTAGTTTGCGATAGATATAAGAAGAAAAAAAAATACCGTTTCCACTGTATTAGAAGTTTGAATGAATAGCTGACTCACGTACAATCATCTCTCCTTTTCACATGTCTATCTTTGTTACTCCTTTTTTGTCTATTGACATTAGACAAGAATTAAAGTTGAGCTCGCCCATCATCATTGAGTTAAGCTGTTGTTGTTGTTGTTGTTGTTGTTGTTGTTGTAATAGAAAGACTATGCCGGTCATTACGCGCTGTAGAAGGTTCAATAAAACCATATAATTTAATACCACACGGCAAACTTACTGTAAGTGCGTTCGTATTAGATAAATGGCCATAGAAGCGGAAAAAAAAAACTAACAACACGGACAACAATAACAAGAAACAACAATTATGGTTTGAAGTGAAAAGAGATAGAATAACGAATTCTTCTATTATAGCAATGATTCTTCTAAAAGAGATTTATAACGACAACAACAACAACAACAATAATAATAATAAAATTGATTAAATGAATCACCGCACAACTGTTTCGCTATAACTGTCCATCTGGCGTTTAGTCTATTTTTGCAAGAATTTTAATACATTACGGTGTGTATGTGTGTTGTCTGTTGATAATGTGCATTACTGTTAAACTATTTAATCATTTCGAATACGAAATTTTTTATTGGACAACATTATAAGAATTTATAAAGAGTTTTGGTTAAACAAATCATTTGCATGTCGTTGGACTTGTTTCAATCCATTTGCATTAAGGATAATGGTAAAATAAATAAAATTTCTGTAAGTATTGACATGGTAAAGTAATGCAAAAGTAATATTAATATGGTCATTAAACTGTCTACATGTGTATGTAATAAATTTTAATAGTAAATACAATTTAATCTATCGGTAGATTTAAAGAGAAATTAGAATTCAACTTACCCGGCGCATCCACCAATTTTAAACAAATTTATGCATTAAATGCAAATTAAAACAATTGTTATTTCTTTACGAAATTTACAATGTTTTAATCAATAATTTACATTTTGTATTATTGGGAACGGATCAGTATGATCGTTTGTTTGTAAATTGAAGAAAACCACCAATAAACTACAATCAGGATTATAATGAGATTATGTTAATTATAATTAGTAACTTAATAACGTGAACAGAATTGTTTATAATGAGATAACTGTTAAAATATTCTGCTAAGTTTTATAATGAGACGAATTGATTTTGGTCGGCTTGACTATAAGATAGCAAAGACAACAGCCAAAACTTAATTAATACGGGCCAAGTCAAATTTGCTTGAGCATATCTTTGTACGATTCGAATAATATGGAATTTACCCTATTTGTTAAGATTACAGTAAGGCTAAGGGCCCATGCACACAACGTCTTTTTCAAGCGCTGATCAGGCACAGTTAGCGGAACTAAGACGGGATGCAGTCGCAGCCCGCGCACCTTTTCACACGTTCATGAATTGACAAACGCGCTGCGGCATTAATGCTATACAAAAAAAAAAAACGCTCTGCAACTGTGAGTTTTTTTCTAACAGTAGTGGTATATTATTGTTACCGAAACACGTACATTTGTGAGGTGGAGTCTATACATGTTCCCATCTTATTTCATCACGCCATCCGCATGTACTTTATCAATCCTACTCTGTACTCCCTTCCCCCCACGTCGGAATGTGTGAGAGCACTGGAACAACTATAGTAGGATGGCGTTGGTCGAGACTTCTTACTATATTTCACGCTCGTTTCTATCAATACAAACGCAAAAAATATGCTATAACGACGTTTTTACTGATTGCAAATGCGCGTGATCAACGCTTGAAAAAGACGTCGTCTGTATAGACCCTAAAGTTTGAATCTGGAGTTTCGCGGTCCAAAGTCGCATTCAACGAAAACAGCACTTTAGTTGTAGATTCTTTTATATTTGTTATTCTACGATTACTGTTGTTTTTACAACGTTTCAGTCAAGTAGTGCGAGTGTTCTAGTTGCAGCACAGCAATGTGAATCACAGGAGTATTGTGAGGCGAACTTAACGCACCTGTATTGCATTATTTCTTTAAGATTAAGAATCAGATGTTGTTTAACAACTACACAAAGAAAGTAATAGAAGAAATATTAAAAAAAAACTTAATATTTGTTTTGTAGGGCTTGGGCAAAAATGCTGGGGTTAATACAAGAATTTCGATGGATCATTTTACCTCAAACTTTGTACAGATTGGCTATTATTCTTCTGGTAGGTATAAATTTGGTAAGTTGTTTGCTTGTTTGTATATTTAAAAATGTGAAAGACATCTTCTTCATGACTTGAATAAATAAAAATCAATTATCACTCAAAGATACGTGCTTAAGTAATCAATGAAGTCAAAACAAAAATAATAATAATAATAATAAATGAACTTCAACATCCACACCCACGGCCTAAATAACTGGTAATACACGTGATGGTCGTGCACTTTACCAAATTAAGATAAATATCAATGTTGAGTGTAAAATCAAAAACGAAACAAATAATAAAAAAAAAACTTGCTTAGAAATTATGTAAATATATATAATTTCTTTGTTGTTGTTGTTGTTGTTGTTATTGTCTTGTTGTTTATTGCAGTTTGTAAATGATGTTGTTTCAACGGTCGACCTGTGGCCCCTTGATAGGCCCGACGGTATGCCGTCAATACAATCATTGGAAGTGATGTGCGGCAAAGACCATATGGATGTACATTTAACATTTTCACAACCATTTGAAGGAATTGTTTCATCAAAAGGTCAACATGGTGATCCTAGATGTGTTTATGTACCACCATCAACTGGACAAACATTCTTTTCATTTCGTATTGCATATTCACGTTGCGGTACAAAACCAGATTTACATGGACAATTTTATGAAAATACAGTTGTTGTACAATATGACAAAGATTTATTAGAAGTATGGGATGAAGCGAAACGTTTACGTTGTGAATGGTTCAATGATTATGAAAAGACAGCATCAAAACCGCCGATGGTTATCGCTGATTTGGATGTTATACAATTAGATTTTCGTGGTGATAATGTTGATTGTTGGATGGAGATACAGCATGGTAAAGGACCATGGGCGCCACCAGTTAGCGGTATTGTGCCACTTGGATCTACTTTAACTCTAGTTGTAGCAATTAACGATTATCGAGGTAATTCAATCAAAAATCCATAATAAAAATTATAAAATAAAACCAAATAAATTATAGGCGAATTTGATATGAGGGTAAAATCATGTATTGCTTCGGATGGTGGTGATCACGTTATCCAATTATCAGATGAAGCCGGTTGTGTTCTACGGCCAAAAATGATTAGTCGTTTCCTTAAAGCTCGCGGCGCCGATGAACGTGCCTCTGTTATCACGTACGCCTTCTTTCATGCTTTCAAATTTCCAGACGCTATTAGTGTTCATATTAAATGTAAAGTGAGTTATTTTAAAAACACAACAATTCCACAACACAAAGCTTATTCAAAATTATTTTCAACAATTTCTAGGTAGAAATTTGTCGACACGGTTGTTTAGATCATTGCCAACTACAACCGCAAGATAATTATAATGTTAATAATAATAATAATAATAATAACAATAATCATTTTGTGAGTTTATTGGATCGTAAAGATGAGAAATTAGATGATGTTGATGATGGTCTTGAAGCCCACCAACATTATCCGAATGAATTTGATGGTTTGAATGGTGCAAATAGCGGTGTTGATAGTCAGACTGTTGAAATTGCATTAAATGCAAATTTAAATGATCAACGTCCGCAAACTTTCACCAATCCAAACGATGATAAATTATTGGACATTACAGGAATACCGCTAACAGTATGTTGTTTGATTTCTATTAAAAAAAATCTTTTGAATAAATTTGAAAATTTTCTCCATTATTATTTTCTAGGACAAATTAACTTTACCACAAGATCAATTTCCATATGGTCCGCGTAATTTAGATGACCCAGATCGACCATCATCAACCAAACTCCATCATCACCACAACAATCATCATCAACAACCATTATTGGAACGTAAACGTCGTCAAGTTGTTATATCGGATCGTAAAGCTCGTAGTGCTGATGTTGGTGTTAGTGGTTTTTATGATGTTATATCAGAAGCTGATTTAGCATTTAGTCCTGATAATCGTGCAGAAGCTGTAACTGTCTTCCAAGGACGTATACGTGAAGAAGTTGTTTATGGTATATGTATGCCAATGCCTGGTTTTAGTTTATTATTTGTATTAGCGGCAGCATCGGCGGTTGTTGCTGCATTAGTTGCCGGTTCATTATTGCATCGTTATCAAATGCAAAAAGAACAAATGCCAAATAGACAACGTAGTAATTCAATACCGATGGGTATATTTAATGGTTTTAGGATACGTGCACGTAAACAAAACCATGTTGGACCAATGAAGAAAATACAAAATTTTGATGATGTTAATCATCATAAAAACGATGAAAGTTAGTTTAAATCATTTAATAGAAATGTCTTTTTTTGTTAATAAAAACAAAACGGTGCTCAATGGATTATTAGAATACAAAATTAGATAACAGAATCATATTATTGTAATTTTTGACTAGAATAACAAGGCGTAACGCCGTTTTTTTGTATATAATTGCCCACATTATTCTTTAATTATTTTAGTATTTATTTATAATAAAACAATAATAGTTTAGATAATTATAGAATTCTTATTAATTGGCGACTCGTCTTGAACTCGTTCTATATATATTTTTTTTGATATTGTCTTATTTTATTTATATTTTCTTTAGTGAATAGTTTTGAAATTTTATTCATTTATGTGCAATAAGCGAATTAATATTAATGATTGATACCGTAATTTTTCAACAAAAAAATAGCAACTAAATTATTGATAATAAGAGGTGAGAATCTCTAACAATTCCGTTGACAGATTTT